>VNKC01001868.1:0-78262 GCA_008042775.1 Drosophila pectinifera
AACTTGGCCATAACAGCCTTAAAAACAGCGGATCGGAATATATATGGCATTTGGCTGTCATTCCATTTTTGGCCAAATTATGCTCTTCAGAAGACATCAAATGCTGATTTTTGGGTCCTTAAATTGGCATTTTTATATCCCAATTTTTGGACAAATCAAACTTAAGAATATCCATAACTTGGCCAAAACAGCCTTAAAAACAGCGGATCGGAATATATATGGCATTTGGCTGTCATTCCATTTTTGGC
Source organism: Drosophila pectinifera (assembly GCA_008042775.1). Classification (NCBI taxonomy): domain Eukaryota; kingdom Metazoa; phylum Arthropoda; class Insecta; order Diptera; family Drosophilidae; genus Drosophila; species Drosophila pectinifera. The sequence continues at coordinate 249 of VNKC01001868.1, forward strand.
CAAATTATGCTCTTCAGAAGACCTCAAGTATGCGGATTTTTCGGTCCTTAAATCGGCATTTTTATGTCCTAATTTTTGGACAAAGCCAAATTAAGAATAACCATAAATTGACCAAAACAGCCTTAAATTCAATTCGGAAAGCAGTTCTGTGTTAGTTTTTAGTAGGTTAATTAATCTGCATATTGAGTTTAGAGATCAGAAAAAATTAATTTTTGGCCAATTTTTGACAATTTTAATGATGTAACCCCTTATCAAATTTTTAAAAATTGGCCAAAATTTTTTTTCCAATTTTTTCAAGTATTTTATTGCTTAATAATTAAGATTTTAACTGCGAATCGGGCAGTATACTGAATTTGGCTATCTTTTCATTTTTCGCCATGATATGCTCTCTAGACGACCTCAGGTTTACGCATTTTTAGGTTCTTAAATGGGGTTTTTTATGTCCTAATTTTAAGGACAACTCAATGTTAAAAATATTCATAACATAAATAATTAAGCTTTTCACGGTGAATCGGACTATATACGGCATTTGGATGACATTGGTAATACTTGAAGAAACGCTTTAAAACCTGGGGTCCCGTGCATGTTTGCACATGATCTGTGAGGTGAGTAATTTTAAAAAAAGTTGGGGGTCGATTCTTCTAATGGATATTTAAGCCACTTGCACATCTTAAATTTGCCAAAACTCAAAATCAATTATAAGTAAATTCAATTCTTAATAAGTACTAATAAAACTTAAAAACTCCCTCTGTGTCCATCTCCCACCGTTCCGATTCAACGCTAACTATGCGACGCATTCCGCTCACCACCAGCGTGACCGTATTCTTGACAAAATATCGATAGTATCGATAAGAACATCGATGTTTTTGCAGCTCTAGACAACTCTATTTCCATCTCCTTCTTTTCTTTCCCGAAATTTGGTACGACTCACATCCGCTCGTGGAGAAAAATAATAATCGCTCAATTTAACAACAATTATCGCAACATCCAAGCGAAATGACAGGAAAATCAAAAGGGGCACGACTTGCGAAAGCAGATGCGCCGGATATTTCGTGGCCTGTTGCGATGAACGGGTGTTAAATGGCAACCTGTAACTGGACGACTTGGATATTAATTGTTTTTCAATTGTTTTGCAGCAATGGGTCGCGTTATTCGTGCACAGCGTAAGGGCGCTGGTTCCGTGTTCAAGGCGCACGTGAAGAAGCGCAAGGGAGCCGCCAAGCTGCGTTCCCTGGACTTCGCCGAGCGTTCCGGTTACATTCGCGGTGTTGTCAAGGTGAGTTGATGGAAGCTGTCCCAACCCTACAGTGCGAAGGCACACGGCCTTACAGCAGATGGATATCTATGGCAAAATGTGACTATATTTTGTCTAATCTACATTTTATTGCAGGATATCATCCACGATCCCGGCCGCGGCGCTCCTCTGGCCGTCGTCCACTTCCGCGACCCCTACCGCTACAAGATCCGCAAGGAGCTGTTCATCGCCCCCGAGGGCATGCACACCGGCCAGTTCGTGTACTGTGGTCGCAAGGCTACCCTGCAGATCGGAAATGTGATGCCTTTGAGCCAGATGCCCGAGGGTACCATTATCTGCAACCTGGAGGAGAAGACCGGCGATCGCGGGCGATTGGCCCGTACTGGTGGAAACTATGCCACCGTGATTGCCCACAATCCGGACACCAAGAAGACTCGTGTCAAGCTGCCTTCCGGCGCCAAGAAGGTTGTGCCCTCCGCCAACCGCGCCATGGTCGGCATCGTTGCCGGCGGCGGTCGTATCGACAAGCCCATCCTGAAGGCCGGTCGTGCCTACCACAAGTACAAGGTGAAGCGCAACAGCTGGCCTAAGGTGCGTGGTGTTGCCATGAACCCTGTGGAGCATCCCCACGGTGGTGGTAACCATCAACATATTGGTAAGGCGTCCACCGTTAAGCGAGGCACCTCCGCCGGTCGCAAGGTCGGTCTCATCGCTGCCCGTCGTACCGGTAGGATCCGTGGTGGCAAGGGCGACAGCAAGGACAAATAAGCACTGGCAGCGGCAACCCGGCGTGCAGGAGGAGGTTCCGCCTAAGATCAGGGCGTCGGTAGCTTTAGTAGCGGTGCTGTTGTGGGCAGCAGCGCTACTGGAGAAAATGCTATTCTACATGGAAAATCTGTATGTTGTGGGCATGCACTTGACACGGCGGAATAAAACTTATTTGTAAAAACTAAAACATTGTATTTGTCTTTAATGTTATGGTATTAAATGGAAATGGATGCCTATTACTATGCGGACTATTTCTGTAAGCCCTGGACTGGTGGATTTACAAAAACAAAGACTTCCAAAGTTTTTCTGGATATGCTTAGCAGTACAAAAACAAAATCTAATGCACATGCCGATGCGGTCTCCATTCGTTTTGCTTTGCATCAGGCTTCCAGCTTGACATTTGGTGTCCGTCCCTTCTATAAGCTCATTATTAATAAAGCTAAGGAAATCTTATTACATCTGATAAAAACTCAGATTTGTAGAATATAATTGGACATGTGGTGTGAAAGTTATACTATGACCATGGCACCAAAATCATCAAACTGTGTTAATTTTTAAACTAAAAAAATTTATTCGGGTTAGAAAATGAATTTAAATGCAGTTAAAGAATGGCTCTTTTTGAAAAAACACTTATATTATAAGAGCTAATTTGGGTGAACAAAGTATTAAAAGTGATAAGACTTATATTCTTATGAAAGTTTTAAACCAAAATAGGTGTAGAAGTTATGCTAAATAATTATAAGAACAAAAGATCTATATTTTAAAATGGTTCAAAATCATTTTATAGTTTTGAAGAATGTATTTTTCCTTCAAAAATTTGTCGATATATTATTCAATATATGAATACTTATATATATATAGTGTCAATTCCGAAGAAACTTTCTAACATAAATAAAATAAATCTATATTTGATTTGTACAGCATAATTTATTCTTGCATAATATATTCTAGGTAACTTTCTCCACAAAATATATGAAATTGTTTATACGAATTTGGTATGAACCGGTTTTATTAATCAGTATATTTCCACATTCGACGCACGGTCTCACTGTTTGGGGTTTTTATCGAGACCCAGCCACGGTCCGTCTAAACGTTGTTGGTGTGTTCGCGAAGTGAAACAAATCGAATTCTTATAATTTCACTACACAATAATGGATCGCACTTTCTACGAGGGCTGGCTGATTAAGTCGCCGCCCACAAAGCGAATTTGGCGAGCAGTAAGTTCCATAACAGTGCAAATGCCCCTGAAAGAGGAGATAATGTGCTCCTAGTGAAAACTGTTTCTCCTTTAGAGAGAGAGAAACCGAGCTCAATTCGAATGGAGGAAATTCCTCCGAGTGATCAGTGAAATGTGAAGACCGCAAGGGCTAACGGTGAACCAGAGGCCGGAAGAGATTTCCGCAATCTCGGCATAGTTAAAAGTGTTGATTTTTCAAAGTCCATATCATCGACTGAGTCACGAAGAAGACAAATAAACGGAACGATGGATAATGGCAGTGGCATTTTTTTACAATTACGGTGCGCCTGTATTGGTGGGTGCCTGTCCCGAGTGTGCATGTGTGTGTGTTTGTTTGCCGTGCCTGTTTGTGTCATATAAAACTTAATTCATTTTTAAGCCGTGGAGGGGATCATGGCAGTTGATTGGAATGCAAACAAGCTAAAACCGCAGAGGCGAGTGGTAAGGGAGCCGTGGCATCGAAATTGCAAAATGTGAATGAATTTACGATGGCTTCCTCTCCCTCTCTCTCTGCTCTCCCCTTCCCATTGTGCTTCGCTACGCGTGTATGTGTTGTACTTGCTGCCCTGGTGTGCGTTGTTTATGTTTGCTTATGGCGTGGGAACTTGTTTTGGCGCTGGTCTAAATTTACGCTTAATTAATTTTCCGTTTAATGTTTACTTGAGGGAGCTGGTTCATGCTCCCCGCTTGCTCTCCCACTCATCTTCCAGCCGCTCGTGTATTAAATTACCGCCAACTGTTGCGTTTAATCAAATTTGTTTTCCCCGTATTCCCTCCTCACTGTTTTTCGAGTAGAAAGACTGCACAAAGGGAATGAGAATCCATGTTGCTGTGTGCATGTTTATGTGCATATGTAACTTGGTTTATGTGTGTGGGTGCGTGCTGCCGATAAGCCACATCGCATCGGGCACAAAAAAACTAAAATAAAGCAACAACGAGAAAAGCAACGGGAGCCGAAAAAACAATGACGCACTTGTCTTTTCATCTCCTTGTTGTTATTGTTTGTGTTCTTCCTAGAGGTGGGCGCGTGCCGAGAGTGAAGTCGTGTCACGAAGTGTTCTATGATTGATTTTACTAAAACGGGAGTTCCTAAATTCACTTTTTTTTTAATCAGGTTGAAACAATTTTTAATTTATTTACAAAATTGAAAATATAAGGATATTCTTTTAGAAAATGTATTTATCTATATCATCGACATAAACACCGATATGTTCTGATCTCCTTCGCCTTAGTCCTTAGCAGTCGCTTTCATGACTCCATGGGATGCAAGTTTGAGGCGACACTACCTTCATCAAAGGTTGTCTGGTCCTGTCTTCCTTGTATTGCTTCACTTTATTAAACTTGGGAAATACCAAATCAGATAATTTATTCAAGGCCTTTGCGTTGCTAATATTTTGAGAGCCACTGTGCGAGCAAACCATAATAACGATGCCTCAAGAAAATTGTCTGCGTATTTCCATCGCCTCGGGGTGCCAATTTCTGGCCTGTGTGCGGCATTATGTTTATTGTTTATAATTCAATTAGCCGTGAAATTCTGCAGTCGAAAAAAATCCACTGGAGTTGCTGTTGCTAGCTGGGACTCAAACCCATTGACCACTCCACTCCACTCAGCTGTTTGGCAATCAATTTTCACGGTATTATAACGTGGGTGTAGGTGTGTATATACACTGGGTGTGTGTGGCCGGCGATTACCCAAGAAAATGTCAATGCAAAATATGATTCGCGGAAAAGCAGCGACGTTACTGTCGTCGCTGTCGCCGCCGCTTCATCACTCGCTTACTCACCGCTAGCGTTGGATTTTGATATAGCTTATATAGTATAGTGTAGTCAGCCGGATCGGTAGAGTGGGCAGCTGCACCCTTTCATAAAACCTTCCATCCACAGTCCATCGATGCACCCTCGATATTATCATCAGAAGCCTGTAATCACAAAGAGTAGTGTGAGTTATGTTTATACTTATTGAGATGGCTCTGAGTAAGGTTGAATAACAGCGGGTACTGAGGTAGAAGGTTGACTACCTTTCGAAACAATCGTACTTTACGTCTTTAAAGCCTGCTTATATGGATGAATATATAACCAAGGCAAACAAAGTTATAGGGCTTCCTTATCACAGACATTGTTTACTATTATTTCAGTGACTAGTTATTATGACAATAACCAGATATTCTTCTCCAGAACTCTAGTGACTTGTTCTTATGACAATAAAGATATTTATCTCCAGTATATTGAACCTGTCAGTTCCTTAGATGAAAGCCTCCTTTAAAGCAAACTCAGTTAATCAGTATTAACGTGTTATCTGGTTGACAATAGTCTTATTCCAACTTTAACTGTGTGACAATATAAGTTCGAAGCGGGGATTCCTTAATTTCTTGAATGAATGTGGCTAAAGTAGAGTTTATACTACATACTACTGCTGTTATCAGTTCGTTAATGGAAATGATTTTATTGTTTATGTGAATAAATGTATTTATCGTAGCGAGTTATCTCTCAAGCTAAAAATACTCCAGCTTGGGACCAGTATGGGTAAAGCATGGGTAACGAAGTTCAAGGTTGGAGCTACTACAAGCCTAACTGACCCTCCCTTATATTTGGGAGGCTTTATTTTGTACCCCTGAACGTATGGCTAAGTATAGGTCTCTTATATTTTTACTGCTGTATCGAAAGCTTCTAATTAATATCTGTACTTGTTTACAAAGTCTTTAATATTCATGTTTCCACTGTGTGTGTTCTCCATTGCAGCGCTGGCGTCGTCGCTGGTTCACGCTGAAGCAGGGCGAGATACCCGAGCAGTTCTGCCTCGAATATTACACCGACCACAACTGCCGCAAGCTGAAGGGCGTCATCGATCTAGATCAGTGCGAGCAGGTGGACTGCGGCCTGCGGCTGGAGAATCGCAAGCAAAAGTTCCAGTACATGTTCGACATTAAGACGCCCAAGCGCACCTATTACCTGGCTGCGGAGACGGAGGCGGACATGCGTGACTGGGTCAACTGTATCTGCCAGGTGTGCCACCTGCACGACACCAAACAATCGAACGAGCTGCCGTTGGGCACTGTGGGGGCAGGTGAGTGTGCAGAGGATGACAGCGGATATTTATGCCTTAGTCTTCCATGCCTTGCCTTGCCTAGGACTGAAACCCTTTCTTAAAACTATTTCTAATCGCATTCCGCAGATGAAAACCGCACCCAGCACACAAGCTCCAGTGGCGGGCTGAGTAACTCCACTCAGAATACGACCACCACTTCACTGCACTCCTCCGCTGGAACCACGCAAGCGACACAACCGGCCACAGCCTCCAGCGCAGGAGGAGGAGGAGGTTCCACCACTCAACTGCGACGATCGGCGGTCATTGAACATCAGCCGTTGCCCCTGAATGCCGGCAACAATAACTCCGACTCCGTGTATGTCAACACCGAGTACAGCAATCGCGAGACGATGCTTTGCGATGGCAACTTCGATCAGCAGGATCTGCTCTCGGCTGTCCAGCAACAGCCGCCGCCATCGCCGGCCACGGCTTTATATCTAAATCACAGTGCGTTGATCCAGGCGCAGGCAGCAGCGGCAGCCGCCGAGCAACAGCAGCAACAGCAGCAACAGGCTCGCCTGGCGGTCAGCGCCAATGGTGTGGTACGAAAGCTGCCAGAGCATCTGGTGCTCACCCAACAAACATTGGCGGAGGCAGCCGCCCAGCAGAACAACAGCAGCAGTGTGCAGGCATCGCCGGCCTTGAGCACCGCTTCCGGGCCTTATATACCCATAAGCGAGTGCTTCTCGGGCAGTCCGCGATACCTGCCGGGCACTGGCCCAGGAGCAGGAGCTGGAGAAGTGGCCATACCAAACAACCCCACAACGCCGTTGAATAACTTGGACCCAAAGTTCTACGATACGCCGCGTAGTCATAACAATATTGGTCTGAATCTGACCAATGATCAGTCCTATTCACCGAAGATTACCAATCTGAGTCTGGTAAGGATTTTTTTCTGAGTAATAATCTCTAGGTTTTAATTTATATATTTGTTATAGCAACAATTGGCCAATGCCAATGCTAGTAAACAACGCTCGGACTCGGATTCGGAGAGTGTTTTCACGGATGACGATGAGTGGGCACATCCCTTGCCTCTCCGGGAGAATGTGGGTAAGTTTCCTGGAGCATCACATGTACGTGGACCTAGTAATAACTCCTGAATTCGCAGATCGCAGCACCAGACCCTCGGATAGTTCCATTGAGAACGAATCCTTTGTGCTGACCTACTCGCAGCGGTTCTCCAAACTGCCCGAAGAAGGCGGTGGGGCAGCACCGCCGGTTGAAAAGTTGAATTCCAAGTTGCCGGCAGGAGCTGCAGCAGCAGGACCAGCGCCTGGTGACCACCGAACGCTTGAGAAACTGGCCAAGGTGCTAAAAAACAAGAATAATCTCATATTGGACTTTAAGGAGAATGAAAAGTGAGTAATCCGGAATTTTACAAGATTTGTATGTTAACGATGTATTCTCTTAGGATTCCTCGCGATCTGCCACAGCTTTCGGATACGGAAAACACTTCACCGGCCATTGTGGCGCGGCGCAATGCCAATTCAGCGTTCATTGAGGAGAGCTACGACATTCCACGCTCCCACCAACTGCCGTACTATAATGTGAATCAGTTGCTGGGCGAGCGCCCTGTGGTGGTCACCAGTCCGCACAACAGCAATCCCATTGCGGCATCTACACCGAATCTCATGGCCGCAACAGCTGCCGCATTGACAGCGACAGCGGCAAATGCCGGTCAGATTCCGGCCACATCGCCCACCACCAGTGCTCGAACGCTGCCACGCCCTCACTGCTATACGAATGCAGCGCCCACAAAGATGGAGGGCAATGTATTTCGTTACGATTTCATGGAGCAAGCTGACTGTCCGCCGGTTAATCGCAAGCTGAAGCCCAAGGTGGTGGCTGGGACGCCGGCCTTGGAGGACAAACCGCCAGAAGAGTTTCCGGCCAAGCCGCCGGTGGGCGTAGAGCATTTAACAAGCAAGCTAGGAGCTGCCCAGCTGCAGCAGCAGGCAGTTGTTGGACCGCCCAGCGTTGATCGAAAGTGCAAACCGAATGCCTATAAGGTGAGAAGCGATTTTTGGGTATATTCTTAGATAACTAATTTTCATATTCTCATTTTTAGCTGGGAGCTTCGGCCACCATGTCACCGGCAACGCGTCGCTCCTCGGGAGCCCCGCTCTCCATGGTATTGCCACATGAAACGGATGTGCATTCACCAGCGGCAGTCGCCTATTTCCATGAGACGCGCACCCTGCCCAGGCAACAACATCGTCAGCAGCATCATCCCAATAGTCCTGGCAGTATGTCGGTGCAACATCAGCGCACCGCCTCGGCAGTCGCTGCCATGACGAGCTTGTCGGGAGCGGCGCCAAAGCAACAGCAGCCGCCGGCAGAGCACAAGCTGCAATATTTTGATCTGGATGTAACCAACAAGCCGCCGCTGCTTAATCGTTCTAGCATAATTGTTGGCAATCTGTATTCCCAAGGCGGAAACGCAGCCAGTGGAGCCATGCGTCTGGCCGCCGTGGATGCAGCCGGGGCCAGGGCTCCGAAGCCCAGCAGCGTCGTTTACAACTCGGTGGACTTTCTCAAGACGGAGGCATTTAAGCGGATTCGCGAGGAGCGTAACAAGGAGAGCACCGAGAGCGGCAAGTGACTCCACATATCATCCCGACTCCAGACATCCCACACAACTTGACAACGTGCAATAACCAAGGAGACCACGTTGCGTATCCAACATTTCACGTAGTGCCTATTAAAAAATACGAAAAACAGTGCAAATTCCGATCGTCGAATTCACAGCCCTTTATTCACACACAGACATATCTAGTTCGTAAGTCGTACCTTTGAATCTGTATCTGCATCCTCACCTGAATCTGTGTCGTTCGTCGATTCATATTTAAAACGTGCTTCCAACACTTTCACATTTTTATTGTTAAGCTTCGAAATCAAAGTAATTTATCCATGACAAACAAACGATCTTAGTGCTAATTTTACAAATGCAACCACGCAAGTAAAATATTTATATATTATATACACGAATTTTATATGATAACAAATTATTTACAATTTTTAAATGTAACACATGTGTGCGTCAACACAAGCTGTAGCTTGATATTGTGCTTTAAAGAAATATATATACAATAACAATACCAAATATTGTCTTATTTGTTTGGGGCTTTGCCTAGAAACGTTTTGGCAGTGTCCGGGATTCTATGCTATAGCAACAATTGATTTCTGTTGAAATCAGAGCTCACAAATAGTTGTAATTGAAAGAGCGTAACTGAAATTTTTTCGTGATAGCAACCTTTGTTTTCTGTTAAAACAATTAAAGACAGCTCAGAAATACCTGGCAACGGACAACGCCACACCAAACAAACTGACATTATTAAATGAATAGTCAGTAAAACTAGAGTACGATTTAGAGTTCATTACTTTCAACCTTATATTATTTGCATAAAGAATGTCGCTGGTCTACATCACCCATCACGATGAGAACATTCTCGAGTGCGAGCAGGACTTCGTGACGGAGGCGGGCCCCAAGACCTCCATCTTTTGCTACAAAAATCGTAAGTAACTGAGGCTTAAAGAAGGGATGCCTTAACACTCTGTCACTCACTCCCCAGCCACTGTGGAGAAGGCTGCCAGGTATGCGAAGAAACTACGCGAGCGTCTGAATGTGGAGGACAAGAAGCTGTCTTGCATCCTGCAGGACGATGGCACTCGCGTCTTGACCGAGGCCAAGAAATCGCTGCATCGCACTATGGGCTATGCCCACACTCCCATCGCTCCGCCGTCCGCCTTTTTGCGCAAGAATCAGGGTGTCAAGTGGCGTCGGGAGAACACCCACAAGTGTCCCAAGGGGATGCCGATGCCGCCGCTTCCACCGCCGGGCGGTGTCGGGAAGGCGAACGTTGTCCAGAATTTCATTAAGCGGAATAAGGAAGCCGCTGGAAGGACCGTCTCCTGTCCTCCGCCTCCTCGCTACATTGACACACCAGTCGGAACGCGTCACAATCTGCTCAGCTCAGGCCTGGTGCCACAGCACATCAGTCGCAAGGATTTTGGTAAAGTCCCAATTTACCTTAAGAGAACCAAGAAGATGCTGGCCGAAGCAAATGCCGTTTGCGCCAAGGAGCAGGCACGTCTGCTGGAGCTGTGTCGTGGCATTAAGGGCTTTACTAGGACCTCGCTTACCAAGCTCGGCGGTCCGCCGGAAATGCCCAGCGGTCCGCCGGAAATGCCCGGCATGCGGGTGATGGATCAGGCCGAACGTAACGAGATCCTCGAGGGTCTACGCATGAGCCTCACCGAGATGACCAAGCAGTATCAATCCATGTCGCTGCTCATCGACAGCATTGCGAAGCGAATGCGCAAGAGCAAGTTGGAGACAGATTTGCGCCAAGTGGAGCAGGATATACTGCTGATCGAAACAACGCCCATTATCTATGTTTCTGAGTATTAATTCTTCTTTTTCGTGTGTGTCTGCATCTGGCAGCCGAGTGAGTTATTGCTTTGATTCCCTCAGCTCTTAGAGGCGGACACACACACCATCCATTTCGTACTTTAAGGTTGAAAATAAATTGTGACGTTTATGCATCTAAGAGCTCCTGCGTGAAGCTACCATGACAGAAGGGGCAGGTTAGCTGCTTGCTGCCCTTAACTTCGTACAGTTCCTGCAGGTTCTCTAGTTCCATTATAATCTGACGATCACAGAGGCTGCAGTAGCGTCGCTCCAAGCTGGGTGAGATCTGCAAATGGAAAGGAGTTTAATCTTTAAATTTGAACAAAATATAAAGCACAAAAACTATATTCACAAAAGAAGATTGCTTGTAGAATCCAGAATATATGAAGATTTCTCTATCTAAAAATATATATTTAATAAATTAAAAAATGGCTATTCTGTTTTCTAAACTGATTTTTGGGCTGGTATATAAAGCAGGGGTGTTACAGAAATTGCTAACGATTTGAAATCAACTAAAAAAGTACCAAAAGTATTTATAGTATAGATAGAAGATTTAATTTTCCATAAAAAACGATCAATTCCAGTGGCATCCCTAATAACCTATTGAGTTGTAGTAGTTACCTCTGTATAGGACACACAGCAGCGCATTGTTTGCATTTCCAAATCCGGATCCACAGATTTAACGGGATATCCACCCAGCTTTAGCTGCAATATCTCTAAATGTATGCTTATTTGCTCCACAAAGGCATTCTTGGTAGTCTTCAGAGGATGCCCCTCGTTCCAGTCTGATTTTAGTTTATTAATCAGACGATTAACCTCCCCAAGCATGCTCTTGGCCGCCTCCTCCTGGAATGGCGATAGCTTTTTTAGTTTCCGTAGAAACTGAAGTCTCAGTCGGATGTGGGTAGTGGCTAGCATCGCTTGGAGTAGTTGCATTTCATCCTGGAATTTCTGGGCATGCTCTGTCAGTTCCATGAAGTTCGAGTGCAGGTTGGCAATGGGTTCCAGGACATGATATTTAATTTGCAGCATCAGCAACTGGGACTCCTTGGCATCCTCCGCAAATTGAAAGGACTCCAGTGGACTATAGTCTATATATCTTTGCAGTTCCTTTTGGGCAAAGATCTTCAGCCGCAACTCGGCCAAGTAATCAGTGTATAGATTGATGGGCTCGTTGAATTTCAATTGGCTAGCCAGCCGAGCGAGGGCCTCGTCCCCTTCCTCATCGTGAATCTTGCCCACTTGCACTTGCATCTGATTGCGGTGCCATAGGGGCGTGTTCACATATTCCTTGTTGCGGTAAAGGAGCACGGTTAACAGGTTGCCATTATTGCTTATGCTGAGATCCATCACCTGGAAGTCTTCGAGAGTATTCATGTCTATGGATTGCTTCGTCAGACTAAGCTGGTTGCCTTCGTGACAGATTTGAATGCGCTGCAAGTGACTGCTTACGTTTCCCACAACGTAGCTATTGTGGTTAAGAGTACAGAGACCGGTGATCTTCATTCCGCCGACATAGAGTCGTGTCTCCAGCCACTCTTCCTCGGACATCGACATGCTCCAGGTCAGCAGATGCGCCGCCTTGCAGCAGGTTATGTAGTAGCAATCCCTTTCCGGACATCGGGTAATCACTCCCCTTTGCAGACCCAAGCGATCTGCTTTATTCCATAATTCTTTTATCAGCACTAGACCGGATTCACTTGTAGAGGAAATTCTATAAAGATGGATGATCCCTTTGACATCACCGACTAGCAGCAGATCCTCAAACACATGCAGAAAGCAAATGCGATCTAGGCAGGTCTCCCAGACTCTGTGTTCTCGAAGAGTTTGTACATCGGGGCTTAAGGTAAGCAACCACAAGCTCCCATTGGCGGTGCCCAAGACTAGGGTATACCCGTCGTCTTGACGGGGGAGCCAAACAAACATCGTGATCCAGGCGCGATCCATATATGCTTTATATTTCTTAAAGTTGATGATCTTCGAGAACTTCAACGGGGGCAGTAGTGAGTCCCGCAGAACGACAGGCACATTGAGGCCATCCAAGGGACTCCAGGTCGTATATTCAGCGGGTTTGCTCATGAAGATCAAGGCACCACGGGTGTTGAGCCAAGCCAGTAAAAGATTTCCATTTGGCAACCATCCGTCTGCCTTCTTCACAGCTCTTAATTTCGCGGGTGGCACGGCTACGGAGCAAACAGACGTGTAGACTGGCTCTAGAGCCAATGATTGCGCCTCCAGGACATTACAGCTCTCATATATGACCTCCAGATTCACTTGGTTAGCCAAAACATCCAGGGGTCGCGGCTCCACCGAGGTGAAGTCAAAGTCCGCCAAAATATAGGGAAAAGGAGTTAAAAATTTTGTTTTACTGGTCAACTCCAAGGTGACCAGGCTCGACTTGGAGCCGGTTAGCGCTACAAAGTCTCCCTGCTCCTGACTGGCCAGGAAGTCCTCAATGGAATCCTGACGAGCATCGCCCTGGGCGAGCACTCTGAATGCGAGGTTAGCTGGGGGATTAAAAATGACAGAATTTAGATTAAATATAATTTTTAAACAGGTAAATTAATACTAATCTTATTTTTAAAGCGTAGGATGTTTTTGAGATAGGCGGAATTTAGGCAGAAATAATATTATTAAATTATTACTTTTTTTTTCTGATTGCTTGTGCTGTTAAAAACGTTTGTTAATACCTCTTTTAAGATTGAATCTTATAATGACTAGATTTCACCCTTAAAATATATATTGCATTAAGTAGAAATTGTAAACCTAAATTGTTTGAATTTGATTGGTTTTTCAATTAAAATCTAAAAGTCGTTTTATAAATAATGGATTATCAAAACAAAAAAAACCCCGTGTTTTTTTTTTCATAAGTTTGTTATTTACACTTTTTTAGTACGAACAGAGCGAGCACAACAAAACCCACAATCGCGGCAAATAGCGCGCACACCAATGCAGCGTTCAAGCACTGTAGCTGCCACACACACACTCACGTTTACACAGGTTCTGGCCGCCGCCAGAAATTGCTGCCTCAGTAACACTCGTCATTTCGTCGTGCAAAGTTCAGAAATCCTAAATCCAGTGGAATGGCGACCAAGAAATTTGGTCTTGATTTCGTCAAGAATGTATCCCAGTACATCAGCGGCACAAAGGGCTTCGATCGGGTCGTGAAAATGGTGAGATTGCAAGCACGAGATGCAGCAAATTGCAAGCGGCTTCGCCGATTCACATGCAAAACAGTTGGCGACTGAGCCAGTGATGGAATTATATAACAGTGCCTAGTTATCGATAAGTGAGCGCGGACTTCATCTCGATCAAGAGCTCTTTAGGGTTTTTTAAATATGTCGATACTTAAGAATTTTAATTTGATTAACTTAAAGGCTTTCAATTTGGCGAATAAATTTCCAGTTTCGAAAATTGCTTTCAGATCAAAATCACGGACGGCGGCGATGGTCGTGCTTTGGGAGAGTTCACTGTGGAGAAAGAGCATTTGAATCGCGGTGGTACATTGCATGGCGGTCTAACCGCCACCATCGTGGACAATGTCACCACCTACGCTCTGATGTCCAAGGGCTCGCATCCTGGAGTCTCGGTGAATCTGAACGTGAACTATATTACGCCAGCTAGTCCGGGTGAAGTCGTTGAAGTCGAAGCCACTACTGTGAGGGCGGGCAAGAAATTAGCCTATTTGGATTGTGTTCTCAGGCGGAAATCGGATGGAAGGATCATCGCCAAGGGTGGACAAGTCAAGTTTGTTCAGTTCGAGAAGGTCGAAATGGACTTTAAGAGCGACTCTTAGTAATTTTCTAAAAAACTGTTACAATTTAAAAAATAAATTAGACAATCTTTCGATATATCGATTGGAGAGCGTCGATTCATCGATAACTCTTTAAAACAGCTGTTGTTTGTTTATATTTTGTAACTTCATTTTTATTGCTCGAGTTTCGGGTAAAATTGGGGTTTTCCGGTATTCCGGAATTCGTATGGAGCTTTGGTAGGATGGTCTTTCCTGGCAGTTTCATTGGATCATTTCCTTGCTGTTTACCCTTGCAATCCAAGTTTTTCAGAAGCAAAACTAGTAGCCGACGGATTGTCTAAGACGTAACATCTAATCAAAAAATTATGGGAACTTGTAAAAAGGGCTTGGAATTCGCCAAACACATCACCGAAATCATTACCAAATCTACGGGCTTCGAAAATCACCTTTGCAAGGTTGGAATTACCATACAAATTGTGTTTAATTATTATCTCCAAACTTTTTTTCCATTTCAAGGTGAAAATCTTGGATGGCGGCGATGGGGTATGCACTGCCGAGTTCAAAGTGGATCAGGACCATGTCAACTTTAGCAATTCCCTTCATAGCGGCTACATAGTTACCCTGGTGGACATGATCACCACATACGCTTTAATGTCTAAACCGTGTCATCCTGGCGTTTCCGTGGACCTCAGCGTGAATTTTTTGAAGGGCGCTAAGCTGGGAGACGATGTGATGATCCAGGCAAATCTGACCAAGGCGGGCAAGTACCTGGCCTATATAGACTGCTTGCTGAAGCACAAGAAGGACGACTCGGTGATAGCCAAAGGCTCTCACCTGAAATACGTGAAGTTTGACTAGTAAATTAATATGGCAAGGAGGCTACAGAGATACCTACAAAAATATCTAATTTGTTGAGAAAATTTCTCGAAAATAAACCTAAAAATATACTTTTACCATATACAAAATACAAATACAATCTCAGGACGCAATCAGCACTATAACTGTGTGCACACTCACATTCACTTTGCCGAAGTCCAGGGCACCTTCGGAAATTGTAGGCTCAGTATCTATCGTCATTTCGTCGCGCATAGTTAGGAATCCCAGATCCAGTGGAATGGCCGGAAAGAAATTAGGAATTGAATTCGTTAAGAATTTATCAGAGTACACCACTGGCAAGCCGGGCTTTGACCGGGTCTTGAGAATGGTAAATTATTTAAATTGAACGAATTGGACTTTTTCTCAAGGCTATGAACCTTCCTTTAAAAATAAACATGATGTTCCCTAAATGGCAGATTAAATTCTCGGCCGCCGGCGATGGTACTGCCTTGGGAGAGTTCACTGTGGAGAAGGAGCATCTAGATCACGACGGAACATTGCACGGCGGTCTAACCGCCACCATCGTGGACAATGTCACCACATACGCCATGATGACCAATGAAAACCACCCTGGAGTCACGGCCAACCTGAGTGTGAGCTATATCACGCCAGCTACTCTGGGAGACATCATTGTAATTGAAGCCAACACCGTGCGAGCTGGAAAGAAAATGGCCTATTTGGATTTGGCTCTCAGGCGAAAAACGGACGGCAGGATCATCGCCAAGGGTGGCCAGGTCAAGTACATTCAGTTTGATAAGAAAAAGCTGGATTTCTAAACCAAATTGTAGTTCATTTCAGAAAATCTGTTACAATTTTAAAGATGAAATAAAAAACCATTGATGCATTCTTCATCGATACCTCTCCAATTTATTTTGTTACTAATGTGCTGAAATTACGGAAACAAATATTCAGGATGGAGTTTTAGTAGGTTTTCTATTTCGATTTATTTCATAACATCGCGTCATAGCTGTTTACCTTTGTTTTGTTGACTTTTCCGGTTGACTTTAACACGAAAGCGTCAAAATGCACTCAAAGATAAAGAAATCAAACCAAAATCAAAGGAATCCATACTAAGCGATTAAAATCTGTTGAGTGATCGGTGTCATATCTGGGTAACTTATCTATGCCCTTAACTTGAAGATCAAGTGATTGATAAGTCTTATCTATCTATCTATCAACTTTTTAGATTTCTAATTGCAGCAATACATGTTTTTCGAGACTAGTAGCTAACGGATTGTCTGAGGAGTAACATCCATTTTAAATAATTATGGCAACTCGCAAGAAGGGCGTGGAATTCGTCAAACACATCACGGAAATCATAGCCAAGTCCGCGGGCTTTGAAAGTCACCTTAAAAAGGTTATAATTGATATATATTAGTATGTAATTATATTTAAACTTATTTTTGGATCTACTTCAAGGTGAAAATATTGGATGGTGGCGATGGAAATTGCACCGCCGAACTGAAAATAGATCAAGACCATGTGAATTTGTACAATTTTCTCCATGGCGGCTATATAGTGACCCTGGTGAACACGATCACCACATACGCTCTGATGTCCAAGCCCTGTCATCCCGGCGTTTCGGTGGATGTTAGCGTGAATTTTTTAAATGGCGCCAAACTGGGCGACGATGTAATCGTGGAGGCGAGCCTATCCAAGGTGGGCAAGTACCTGGCCTTCATTGACTGTACAGTGAAGCACAAGAAAGACGATTTGGTTATAGCCAAGGCCACTCACCTGAAATATGTCAAGTTTGACTCATAAAGGAGGCTTCACAGATTAGAGATTTAAAATCGAACATTTCCATATCGCTTTCACAGATACCAATTTAATTTGTGGAAATTGTTAACAGAAAGATTCAAAATAAATGTAAAAAGAATACTTATCCTCCTCTTTGCTTGGAATTAGATTGCACCTTTTTGAGTATTAAAAAGTTCTTGGGATAAGGAAATTCCACTTTCTCTATGGGATATATTAATGTGCTTTATTTTATTACATGTGTAGCATTGTTACATTGTTAATTGTTAGTTAATTGTCAATTAAACATGATCATTGCGCAATTGCCGGTGTGTTTGTTTGGTTTTTCTTTCGGTTTGATTAGAGTGAGTGAGTGGCTACACTACGGATAAACGTGTACATCGATATGCGTATTTCATGGGGGGCTTTGGGGCTTCACTTGACGTTCGCCAGCGCGGGGCAGTGGGGGCAGCAGGCCTCTGGTGGCGTCAGCGGATCCACGCCCGGCGGACACGAGACCTCGCCGCAGCGCTCCCTCAGGCAGTTGACCTGGCCGTGGAAGCAGTTGCACTTGGTGCAGACATCCGGCGACCACACCTCGTTGTTCAGTCGCGTGGTGCCCTTGTCGTCGACGCAGTGGCTCCGCTTGGGCTTGCTGGACATCACCACCTGCTGAGCGGGTGCTGGGGCCAGCTGCACCACTTGAGGCTGTTCGGAGTCCACGGCATTGCAGGACTCCTCCAGCTTGCGCAGCTTCTTGTGCAGCTTCTTGAGATCCTTTTGGAAGCTGCCAATCAGCTCCTCGAGGCCACTGACCCGCTCCTCGTTCACATCGTACAGGGACTCCAAGGGACTGTCATAGCTCTCGGCAGTGGTGGTTATATCCTGCTGGTGGAGATCCCGCTTCTGCCTGGAACTCCTCTTCGTGTAGGTTTGTGGTATGAAGGACTCAAAGACGGCCGGCGGACTGTTGCACCTGCCGCACTCCTGCCACAGATAGAGGTTGATTCCGGCAATATCCTCGCACTTCTTGTAGCCACCCTGGTGCTTGGCCAGCACGAAGACATTCTCGGTTACCTGGTCGAAGTTGTCCCCGACATCGCAGAGGACCCTTCCGAAGTTGGCCTGCTTGATCTGGACCAACTGTTCCGGCGTGAACACACCGGGATTCTCGTAGTACAAGCGGTCACCATCGCGCAGACGTCGGAACTGCTCAATGAGCAGGCACTGGAAGAGCGGACCCACCTTGCCGCCCTCCACTTGGTCCTCCAGGATGCCGCCCAGCCACACATCCACGTTGTCCGGGTGTCCGTACAGCTCCTTCATCTTCTGCCGGATCTCGGCATTACTGATCTCTCCCGCGAGGTCCTCAAAGTCCTGGGCCACCGTCAGATTGCAGAACTTCCTGTAGACATTATAGCCGGGCATTCCGTGATCCCTACCCCTTTGGATGTTGATGGCAGCCAGGTCGAGGGCCACGGCATGCGCCGTCTGGAACAGCTTCTCCGTGAGCTCCGTATTCAAGTTCTGGTCGGGGGTCTTGAGCTTAGCGGGCACGGCCAGGAAGCCCCTCATCAGGGGATCCACTCCACCCTCGTAGGCCAGGCGCCAGGGCGCAAAGAAGGCCTTGTGGAGCAGCAGGTGACCCTGGGGAATAGGCTGGAAGGTCTCGTTCAAGCGGTGCAGTATGGGATTGATGATGGTGTGGCCAAAGCGCAGGGCAGCGGTGGCAAACTCATTGGCAATGCTGGGATTCACGGCGGGATCGTAGCCCTTGTAGTCACCCAGAATCTGCATGCCACCCTCTCCGATGATCAGGGGAAGCCACTGCTTGAAGGTGATGTGCTGCATCTGGGCGCCCACGATCTTCCTGGCCTCCTGGTACAGAGTATCGCCATCCCAATGGGAGTTGATCTCCTTCAGCTTCTTGGCCAATCGATTGTGCTCCCGCATCCAAATGGTGTGCATGGCCAGGAGACCCACTTGCTCGTTGACCCGGATATCGCCGGACACGAAGCAGCTCATGGTGTTCTCATCCAGGTTCCTGCGACAGTCCATGCCATCCTGGGGAGCGGCAAACGGCAGCATGTCCTTCTGCCGCGGGAAGTGGACTCCCACTCGGAGAAGGCCCTCCTCTGCGGTGAGATTTCTCAGTTCCTGGGCAAACGGTTTGCTGTAGCCATACACCTGCGAGGCGTCTATATACGAGGTAAGCTGATTGATCTGCTCCCGATGCTGGACGCTGTCGAAGAAGAGCGAGGTCATCCCCGAGCCACAGATGGCACTGGAGCGCACCAAGTCGATGCAGCGGCGATTCCGCACGCGAGGATCATTCTGAGGCACTTCGATGGGATAGCAGGGCGGCGCCATTTCGCAGCTCTTCTTGCAATCGATGCCGTCCCAGCTCTCCGAGCTCACCGAGGGTATGGCATGGTCCAGGTCATGGTCCAGGAACTGGCCCCACTGCATCACCATGTGCGTGATCCTAGTATCCGGCGTTATCTCCTTGGTGGCCACAAGCGACGTCGACACCAGGCGAGCACTGGGCTTGGCATGGCCCGAGTACAGCATCCCCTTGGTCCAGCCCACGGGCATGCTGAATCCGTTCTCGTAAATCGGCGGTGCCAGTCTCCGGAAGGCGGTGAGCGAGGCCCCCCACGTCGGATGCTGCAGGTTGTTGCAGGTGCCATCGATGCTCCGGTATCGTGAGTGATAGCACATATCCGTGCAGTTGGGCATCTCCCGGTGCTCCATGCAGCCGGACAGCTCGGCCACCAAGTGCAGATGCTCCCGCGAAAGCAGATCCCGGAACTCATACTCCTCACTCGCCATGGTCAGGTTGTCGCCCTGCTGCACATGCTTCCGGATATTCACCAGGGTCCGCTCGTAGATCTCCGCTGCCCGGGCCAACTGGCGAGCTTCTCCAGTGGGAAAGCGGAATACCCGGAGGAGGTCACCATAGTTCGGTGGCGCCTTGTCGGAGCGGTTGGAGAAGAGCATGTCCAGGGTGTTGTTGATGGCCAAATCGATCTCCTTGGCCGCCTCCGCGAAGGCAATGCGCACGTACCGATCTCCTGGGGCCAAGTCAATGTTGTTCCTGGAAGGGATTGAAAGAGAAACGATTGTAATAAGGAAAGTATTGTTAAATGATAGTTATAAATAATAGAAGACATTCAGAAAAACATAAATCTAAATGGAAAAAATAGGTTAACTAATACTTTAGTTAATTATTGTAAGCTTTTAATATTAAACGAGCATTTTCTAGAATTCAATTCTACAAAATTCCTCCCTTTCGAATTTTCCTCTGTAAATTTTTAATGGATTCGAAATTTCCTCTGTAAGCTTCTCAAGGACTCGGACTTCTCTCGGTAAGCTCTCTGCTAACTTCAGAACAAGTCCCTTTTGCTAACAGACACTTCCTGTGGCAACCCTGCCTGTTAATTATTGATAGATTTTTCATAGATTAATTAACTTTAACCTGAAACTAATACTACAACTTCATAGTTAATTTTAAGAACCGAAACCCACTCTTTTGTGAAAGTTGTTCTAATTTCCAAGACTCCAAGTTGACAGGCTCCATAAAGAAGCGCACAAAGCGCTGAAACAATCAAGATATTTTAAGGCATTTGCACATTTTAATTACCATAATGCCAGGGCCAGGAGTCGAGGAGTCGGCGATTCGGAGGACTCGGTGGACTCTCAAGGAGGCCCGCCCAAATGGTCGCGTTGTCTAATAAAAATGCCCGACAGTCTATTTCCCCTTCTGCGCCTGAAATTATGCTGTATTTTTTGCTCCCGCCAGCAAGAAGGACAGAAAATCCGCGCTTTCCTTTCCAACTCTGACTGCGGGGCAGGTTAGGAAGTGGGCCTGGCCCAGCCAAGCCAGACCAGGCCAGGCCAGGCCAGGGTGCAGCATTAACAACAATTCATGCCTGGCATTCTCCGCTGCGCTGCCAAGGAATGCTCCTCCTCGAGCAAACTTTCGCCTGTGTAAACTTTGGCATTGTGCTGCCGCGGAGGCGACGTTGTAGGTAATAACTTAACGACCATAATACACCCTGTTGCTGCGCAAAGAGCCACTGCCACTATCAGTTGCCAGTGGATCTGGCTCCTGGCCACCACTGCTGCCTTCTTGGAACTACCAGCCAGGCAGTGGATTTTGCGGACCGCCAACTACATATTTTTGTACTGCCATCCTGTGGCTGCCCTTTTGCCTGCTGTTCTTGGGTTCACTATTGTCTCAGGGTATTTCTGACATTGGGAGAAGAGTTAAGGAGTGTTTTGGTGAGCATTTTAGAGAAAGGATAGGAACTTATTGTTTGATAATGAATTTATAATATTTAAAAGGAATTTAAAGGACGATTAACCATTTAAATAAGCTATATTGGCCATAGAGCAAGGGTAGTTAAGAAAAATTTCAGAAAAAGGGTTTTAGATTATTTGTTATTTGTTAAGGTAACGATTTCAAACGATTTAAAATAAGCTAAACAGAAAATGGTTAAGGATAGGCATTAGTCATTTGCTTGATAAGTTAATACTCATTTTTAATAAATTTTAAAGATATAGAAAGGATTTAATTATCTCGATAATTTAATACATTTTCTAAATACTTTAAGAACCTTAATAAATTATTGTATATCTTATTAAATCAATATCAATATAAAAATGTTACTATGGAACTTCTGCCAAATGTATCATTAAATAAAATTAATTCCATTTGTAAGTGATTAATATCCATGATGAAATATGGGAATATATAATATATATAAAAAAATCTATTTATTTTAGGAAAAGGTATGCCTTTTGTCGCCACTGTGGCGCTGCCTAATTTTGTGTAAAGTTTTTTGTTGGCTTTGGCTTCCGGTCCTTCCTCTTCGGTCTGCACTCTCGCCTTTGCCACATGCTGCGGCGTATGGCAATGTATTTCCGTGGTTGGCCCTTTTGCCAGGAGCACTAGGATCGGGAGCAGGAGCAGGAGCAGGGGCAGGGGCAGGATGAGGTTGCACGGTGGCAGCAACAACAATGGCAGTAACAGGATAAGCTTTTGTTTTACGCCAGCATTACCCCACAAACTTAGGCGGATTTCTGTGCTTTGGTTGTTGTTTTTGGCCATTCTCAGTTGTTGCCATTGTTGCCGTGGTTGGGATGGTCTTTCAGCGGTTTTCGCTTACTTTTTGCGGGCCACCTAGTCCGGACTCAGGCTCCTGCTCCTGCCGCCTTCCTTCGCCTTTCAACATAGTTTTTCACTTTTAGCGCCGCTTTCTCACACTCTCCGGGCTCCGAGGACCACGGACTGGGGGCTTTTTCTTTGTAATATTTGCTCCCTCCCCCCTGAGCTGCGGTCTGGCTGACTGAGGCCCCCGCCTCGGTAATGAGTAAAGTTCTAATGCTGCCGGCGGAGAACTGTAAGCCGATTCAGCTTCCGTCGTGCCACTAAATGCTGCGAACACCACACACACATGGAAATCCAGAGATTTCCCTTCAATGCACCCCGAGAAAAACTAGATATTTATGGGCTCTAAATTACATGCATGAGGGATTTTTTAAGATTTATTTTAGAAATAAATCACTCTTATAAAGGCCTTTAAAGAAGCTTATAAGATCACCAGAGAGGAATGTAGCATCTTGGGAAATATATATTAAATAATTGTAATATTATTTCTTTAAATAATTCATTAGTACTTTGTGACAAAAATACAAATAAAACCTTTTAAGTCTCTAAATATTTATGGATTCTAAATTAAAGGCATGAGGGATTTTTAAAGATTTATTTTGGAAACTAATTCATTCTGATAAAGGCCTTTAAAGAAGCTGAAATCACCAGAGAGCTATGTAGCATCCTGGGAAATGCATATTAAAATATTGTTATTTTATTTCTAGTAGTAATTAATTATTATTTTGTGGAAAAAATAAAGATAAAACCTTTAAAGTCCCTAAATAGATATTAATATTCTAAAGGCATGGGAATTTTTATTAGATAGATTTAGGAAAATAATTTACTCTTATAAAGATCTCTTGGAGAGAACTAGGTAGCATCCCGGGAAATATATATTAAAATATTGTAATATTATTCCTCTTAATAATTATTTAGTATTTTGTGGTAAAAATAATGAGAAAACTTTTAAAATCCCTAGATATTTCTGGTATGTCAAAGGACTTTAGGCTGTTAAGAGTTAAGCCAAGAGTTTTCACCACTCATTAGTGGCAAATTTCTGCCCAACTATTTCCCCTTTCTGTGTCACTCGTTTCCCTCGGTGTAGCAGCCCCCGCTTTTCCAGCTTTTCCAGCTTTTCCGCTGCATTATGCATTTGGAAATGGCTGTGTAAGCAGAAAGTAAGCCTCTGCCTGGCGGTTCTTTTGCGGGCCATCATTGGTCTTGGCTTGCCAGTCGGCGGTTAATGGCCAACTCCGTGTTCCCTTCGCCTTCAGCCTTGTTTTTGCCGCCTCAAATTGATTTACGGCCCGCGGAGGCATGTGGAGACCACCGGACCACCATTTGCTCAATAAATTCACATCGTGTCGCTTTTTTGCGGAACAAACAATTTGGAAACTTCAACTGCTCCGCCGGAAGGGAGACTAAAAGTTCAAGATGGGTACAAGTTTTAGTTTGTATCTAAACACGGAAAAAGTTGAAGTCATGAAGTTTATATAAATTAAAGGAAGTTGAATAATTTTAAAGATTTTACTATATTTTATTTGTATTCCTGGGTCTAATAATATAAATAATATATAACCCTTAGTTTTCCCAGAAGGAAACCCACACTTTCTTCATCATTCTCTGCTGACCCAATTCAAAAAATGTTTACAGCTAAAAGCCTTTGGGAAAACTATTATATATATATATGGAATATATATTAAAACATATTCTACCTGACTTTCCGGAAAGGGAATAACTAATTCTATTTGGCCATCTAACACTTGGCTCAGTGTGTGGCCCTCACATTTCTTGTTTCAGCTTGCAACTTGTCAACTCAATTTCAATTTGGGCAATTTGGATAACTTGTGCGGTTGCCTCGCTGAGGAATGTTCACTCTCTCTCTCTCTCTCTCTCTGTCTTTTCACCGCTTTTCCGGTGAGTGTGAGTGCGAGAGTGGCACGTAGCTTTTCCGGGCTTAGCACGTTTTTCAGTTTCCAGCTCAGGCAGGCAGCTGGCGACGGAAAAGCGCAAACTGAAAACTGAAAACTGAAATGGCGGCGAGGACAACTTTTGTGCTTTCCTCGCCGCCTTTTAATGTTCGCCTTGGTGCATATTTTATTTGCAGTTTAGCTGACAACACAGTGGAGTCCATGAGGAGGTCCCTGCTATCCTTTGGCAAGCTGGCAGAGCAGGGATTAGCAAGTTTTCAGCAGCTGTTAACTGCTTTTGATAACAGCCAGCCCAGTGGAGTTTGATGTTTATGCTGCCTGGAGGAGAGGGGCGGTCGCTTGGCCAGACTGTCCATGGGTTTTCCAGCTTTTCCGGCCACTGTGCTGAAGCCTTAGAGCTACTCTCTTGTGGGGTAGGTGCTTTCCAAGCAATTTGGCTCACTGGAGCTGCCCGCAAGGATTAAAAAATCATTTGAGACAAGCCAGCCAACAATTGTAATCCAATTTAGATAAATTTCAAACAAAACTTTGTACAGACCTCCAACTAGGTGGAAAAGTTTGTAAAAAGTTGGATCTTGAATCGCCTGGGAAGGTAAATAATAATTAAGAATAATAAATGTAATGTAGTCTTATTTTGAGCTACATAAAATAATTAATTAGTCCTCTTCATAAACTTGCGAGTTTTCTCCTGTATTTTTTTGGTAATGTGAGAGAGAAATAAATAATAAATTATACCTGTACCTTTTCAAGCTCTATAACCTTCTAAGATTTATATTTTTTTAATTTTTCCTAAGACCTAGATCATTTATATATTTTCCCAGCTAACCCACTGTATGAATTTTTTCTCAGCCTTTCCAACTATTTTGCAATTAATTAAGCAAGTTTACCGCACACTTAAATGCATTTTAAGTGCGTCCTCCGCTTCAGAGGCCGCCTTTCTTTGCAGTTTTTCCATCAGCGGCATCAACAGCGCTGCTGGCAGGCAGTTTCCCGTTTGAGCGAAAGTTTTCCCTTTGATTTTAATGGAGTTTCATGCAATCCCTTGGCCTCCCCGTCCCCGTTGGCGCCGACAGCGCAATTAAAGTTGCGGTCGTCGGCGCTCAAAGTTGAGCTATTTGATTCTGATTCGGATTGCTCTCTTGGTTCCCCCACTCACCTGATGGTCACCAGGGCGGAGGCGGAGGTCCTGCCAAACTGGTTCTTCAGCTGGCACTCGTACCGCCCGCCGTCGGGTATAGTCACATTCTTGACGAACAGACTGCCGGCGCCGCTTATTTGATATTTCTCCGTCAGCTGCACGTTCGGATCAATGCGCCGGCCATCGCGGCGCCAGGAAATCTGGAGGAGAAGGGGCGGGAAAGTGCACAGGAAAAAACAGAAAGAAATTGGTAGGAAATCAATAGGAAGCCATTAAGAAATGTAAGATTAATATAGTAATTTTATAAGGACTTAAAGCTTATATTTGGATTAATTATTACTTCTATACTTTTAAAATAAAAAGATCAAATTTTTATATATATTTTTTCCTTATATTACATCTAATTTTCTCCCAGTGAGCCTGTTTAAAAGCGAACCGAAAAGGAAACGTCAACAAGTGGCGCGCAAATAAGAGAAGTTGGCATTGGTTATGGCCAGGAGGAAGGAAGAAGGAGAGCCAGGAGAGGCCAGGAGAAGCCCGGCGAGGCAAGGAGCAATGGCAACTTTACCTGCAGTCCGTCCTCTGGCTGATCGGCCTGGCAGGGCAGCTCGATGGTGGTGCCCGTAATGGCCACCAAATTGCTTGGCTCGATGGCCAACCTCGGCGGTGACTGGGAGCGTTCCACCTTAATCGTTGCCTCCACGCTCGTCTCCCCGTTCTCGTTGCGCGCCGTGCAGCGATAGATGCCTGCAAAGAGGAGGAAGTGTCCAAGGCGTCGGATCGGGATTCGTTGAAATGTAAACCGTTTCTGGCAATCAGTGTCCCCTGCTTACTTACCGGCATGCTCCTGGCGGGCAGCGCTAACCACCAGCTCGGTGTTCTCGTTCTCCAGGAGGAGATCCGCTGAGTTGCCATTGGCGAGGGGCTCACCGTTGAATTGCCAGTCGATGGTGGGCAGGGGATTGCCATCGGCATCGCACTCCAGCACAAAGGCCTTGCCCAGTTTGATTGTTTGGCTTTGTGGTGCCATTAAAATTTCGGGTAGTTCTGTGAAATAGAGAGGAGAGGGCAGCAGCCGTGCAACGGGGCGAATGAGCGATTTTCGAGCAATTTTCTGCTGCTCCAAATGGCAGCAACAAGCTGGCTGGCTTTTCTATGGAGTCTTTTGTTAACTCAACAGCAACAGCAACGGCAACAGCAGCGCGAAAAGCATTGCCCAAGCCAAACACCGAACAGCAACACCAAGCTCTCGGTGTTTGACCCGCTTTGGCTTTGGCCGCTGGGGGACGATGCCGGCCCAGGGGGCGTATGCGTAATATGCAATTCAAAATACTCGTTGAATACTTTTCCAGGCATATTTATTTTCGGCCCCTGCTTAACTATGTATGGGCATTTGCAGAGGTCCAGAGAAAGGATATTTACAGAGAAAAGGCTTGGTAGTACTTTTAATGGAATTTAAAGGAAATATTATATAAAAATTAAAGTTTTTTAATAGAATTTAAGGGAAATAGTGTACAAAATGAATTAATAGAAATAGCTGGAAGATAGCTTAGTTCAAAAATGAAATAATTAAGCCGAAAAGATCTTGTCAAAGAAAGGATTCGATATGGAACTGTTTTGGGAGAGAGCCACCACTTCCTTCATTAGTTTCCAATGCAGTTAAAGTTTAGCTTATATTTTCTACTATAATCAGTTGGATTAGGGCAAAGTCAGCTATAAGTGTGCTATGGCTTTATTTAATACTTCTTTTAGTGCAACATTAATTAAAGTCTCTAAGATGGATTAAATATTTATAAATATATCAATTCAACTGGAAAATTCAAAAGCCAATATATATATATATAAATATAAATAAATTATATTAATCAGTATATATATCTAAATTTCTGTGAAAATGCCCATACTTTCATATTTAGTTGATTGTGTCCGTTTTTATGAGGATGTTGATGTGTGTTTGCCGGGTTAATTACGCTGACCAAGCGCCACACTTGACTGCTTAAATAGCTCATACGCCCCGTGGTCCCTGACTACTCAAACCCATTCAACACTGGCCATCCGCGTAACCGCAGTCGGCAATTTGTGCGTTCTCTCCCCGATGCGGCGCATAATAGTTTATAATTTTTGCACTTAATTTTGCAATATAACGCATAAATTTCGCACTTCATTTTGTGGGCCGACAGCCGCAAATTATAATGAGCCATTGTGCGGCGTTTGCGCCAAGGCGGTGTTGGATGATGCACTCTTTCGGTGGGTCTGTCTGGGAACCCATTCCCCTGGGGGCTGTATATAGAGATATATCCTGCCGCTTCTATAGCGCCATAAAGTACAGTCACGTACGGAACCGCTTGAAATACAGCAATAACGAATGGAAACATATAAAAAGCTGCAAGCCAAGTTGTTTCGGGGTTAACCTCCACCACACCGGGAATGCACTTCCTTGGTGGAGCTCGAAGCTAACGCTTAATGTGCGCCAATCAGGCCAAAAGGAGTTTATTTGCCATGGCATTAAGTCACTGCACTGTAACAAATAATACTAAGGCGTAATAAAATAGGGATATTAAATAGTTATGTGTTCAGGGACACAAATTGTTATAGCTTTTTTATAAGGCAGCATAATAAGAGGATTTTTGAAGTGCTCTTCATAGTTTTACTGACTTGTTTTTTCTCTATAAACTGCCTTCCAATCACTGACACCACCTGCTGTCGTATAGCTGACAATCTATTTATTGGAGGCCACCTACAAACGCCGCCCCAAAGGCCACCGACTTTTCAATCTCAGCTGACGTGGCCGTGGCCAGTTCCTGGCCAGCAGTCTTCCAGTCTCGATGGCTGTCCCCAGTTGCCGGCTCGCTCCCATTTCCCATTTCCCACTTTCCCAGACGAAAACAAATTAAATCGACTGCAAATTGAGTAAAACGCGACAGTTGTGACTCCGCTTGTGACTCTTATTCCGGCTGCAACTGCGGAACTGTGACCCGGGGCGATGGCGTCCCAAGTGTGAACTCCCCACAATTTATCAGAGATGGGAGGGCAGAAATAGGTACTTTTAATGTACTTCTAGGTACGGCAACAAGAGCCAGAAATTGTACCATGCTACAGTCTACATTTTGATCTTTACTCTATGGAAATTAATCAATTTTAAGTCAGTACTTTCTAGCTGTGGCCAGAATAAGTATCTGAAGTTTGCAAATACTGAGGATGTTACATTTTTTGCCTGTAAATTAAATTACTTTTGGGTGTACCCACTTAATCACTGGCTGTACTTTTATTTAAATATTTGTAAGCTATGTTAAAGTAATTATATCTATGGCAAAATGATTCTAACAAGCCAAGCATGCTGCTCAGCTTCCCTTCAATATAAGTCATAATTTCGCCGACCAGGCCTGTACCTGGCACCCCTGTTGCCTGAAACAAACTGCCACTGCAACTGGACGCGAACACAGGACGTGGCCATGGACACACACCCCTGTCATTTACTCACCCTTCACCTCGATGCGGGCGGTGGCCTGGACCATTCCCAGGGAGTTCCTCGCCTCGCAGCGATACGTGCCGGCCGTGAGCTGGGTGGGCTGAAGGAGCACTAGACTGCCGTTGGCCTGGAGCTGCTGGTTGGCGGTGGACTGGGCCAGTTGCCGGCCATTGACGAACCATTGTATGTCCGGCTGCGGCCACCCGGAGGCGGCGCAATCGAGCAGCACGTGTCCGGAGCCATGGAGGGCCACAACTTGGTCATGTGGCTGATGTGTAAAAAGCGGGGCAGAGGGAACAGGACCCGAGCTGGGCCTGGTGTTGGGGGTTCCGGCATCCGCCCACACCTGATTGCTGCGGGAGTCGATGAGGTTGGCCACTGGATGGATGTGCTCCCGGGCATTACCAGCACCATAACCGTTGCTAACAACCAGGCGAACGGGCTGGGATCGCAGCTCGCCCATCTCGTTCCGCGCAATGCACTGATAGATGCCCATGTCCGAGGGCTCGGCCCGGCGGATGAGCAGGCTGCCGCTGGGCAGGAGCTCCGTTCGCGGCTGCAACTGCTCGGGGTCCTGGTCAGAGCCTACGCCCACCTCGTTGGTGTTGTGCATCCACGTGATCTGGGGAGGGGGCAGGCCGGTGACCTCGCAGCTCAGCTCCACCTGCTCGCCGCCCAAGGCCTGGGCATCTTGGGGAGCCACCAGGAACTGCGGTTTGGCTGCAAAAATAAGTACGAGCGTCAAAGGGGGCATAGCTAATGCGATATTAAATGGCACAGTTCCTGTTCCTGAATCAAAGGATTCTTAAACCCCTTAAACCCCGGAGCCCCTCTTTTGTTTTAGCATCTAATTAAGTTGCCCGAAAGTGCTACAACCTCTTCTCAGAAATAATATCCCTAAGCCTCGACTCACCGCACTTGAAGTGCTGCTCTCCCAGGCTGCCGAGACTCTGGCGCTGGAGTCCTTGGGGTGCGGCGCAGGTGAGCGAGATGGACACCAGCTGACGCTGGACATCCAGGTGCCAGCGACGCCACAAGGAGTACACGCCGCAGTTGCAGTCGATGGCATTTCCGTCCAGTCGCAGGCGCTTCAGACTGTTCAGCCGATTAAATCCGTCCACCGGCAGTTGGCTCAACTTGTTGTTGTACAAGATCCTGGCCAGAAAGGAGACGGGCAGGCGAGAGGTTAGTGGCAGACCCAATAGAAACAGGAAATCATCATCATCATCAACGACTTACAGGCGGTTCAGGCGCGGCAAGTTGTTAAAGATCCCGTCGGGCAGCTGCCAAATGTCATTGTTCTCGAGGAAACTGCAGAAAGGGAAAGCGGGTTTTGTTGGCTTATTTATATATTTTGGGAAAATAACAGTGCTGTCAATATCCTACTTAAAAAATAGAGGATAGATACAGGAGAAGGAGAGGAAAAAATTATCCCAAAAAGGATAATTATTTAAGCTAAGAAATATGTATTTTGTTCTTGCGAAATAGGGCAGAGAATAAAGTATTTCAAACGCAGATGTCTGCCTTATAAATCAATCAATAAATCAAAGTGTGCAAATAAAAGTCAATTAAATTAAAGTAAATTCTGGAAAGCTATAGAAATCATAAAATATTTACTAGAAGTTTTAGGTATTTAAAGTGCAAATAAAATCGGTAGAAAGTGCTAAAGTTTTACTAGAAGTTTAGAATATTTTAAAATGCAAATAAAAGATATATATTCCGGGTGAATAAACACAGGATCTGTCCCCAAAAAAAGCAGATAGTGACAGCACTGTAAGGAGATTGGCCAGGAGAGCTGCCATGTAGAGACAGGACACGGCGAGCCTTAATTAAGGAGGGGTTCACTTACATCGCCTCCAGGCTACGCAGCCGCTGGAAGATGGTCGCCGGTAAGCGGCTTAGGCGATTATTGTTCAGATAGAGGAACTTCAGGGCCGTGAGTCCTTGGAGGGCGCCCTCCTGCACGCTGGACAGCTCGTTGTCGTTCAGGAAGAGCGTCGTCAGCTGTGGGAGCCCGCTGAACGCGTTGGCCGGCAGCTCCTCGATGTGATTGAAACGCAAATCTCTGCAAAAATGTTGCACAAAACACACATAGATAGAGTCGAGTGAGTGAGTGAGTGAGTGACTGAGTAAGTGGTGGACAAAGGCGGAGATAGGGGGAACCCCCGGCAGCAGCTCGCAAAACGTTTATCTGATGGATGGGATGCTCAGTGGACGACGGAGCATGACATGGTAAATGTGAGGGAGAGAGATGTTCAAGCTGCACTTGGGGAAAAAGTGGTGTCTTCAAGGGGTTCAATTATATTATTTACTTAATAATAAAAAAGCTGTTATACTTAGGCTTAAGATATATAAACTTTACATTAAAATACATCTATACCTCGCTTTACGGCCCAGATCTGTATCATGAAACGTAGGCGTATGATATATAAATTATTCTGTAAATATATCCACATCGGAAAAAAGTTTGAACTGTTTATAGGAAACATTTAAGGCCGTTAAACGAGAAAGTGTCATAATTTAGGAGGGCCGTTATAGCGAATGGCGCTTAAAGAGTGGCCGTATAGCGAGGTTTGGGTGAGCATTTAATTGCTTAAGTTAATCGTTTATTTATTGTCTAAGTTCCCGATTAAAATAAGAGCTTTCTTAAACTATAAGCATATGTTATGTTATATTACTTAAATTACTTATTATAAGAAAATAGTCTTTCCCCCATTAAATCCTTCTCTGAGTGCACTGCAACTGAAAGAGCGTAAATTAATTTTTGGTTCCGAGAAATTGCAAGTTGCCAATGACGATTCTCGTCATGCGGTGAGCTGCTCGTTCCTTGTTTCCCCTGCCTTTATAACTCCATTTTATGTCCTGCTTTTGGGAGTATTTTCAGGGAGGTCCCCACCATGCCATGCCGTGTTATGCACATTTGTCATATGCAATTAGTGCGATAGCAAGAGAAAGTCCATTTGCAGAGCAGAAGGACTCAAGCGGCTTTAAGAGAGTTCTCTGTGCTCTGCACGGTGGGCCTCAAAGTCCTGTGAAGTTTGCACTTTTTATGATGGCAGGCCATACTTCCCTAAAAATATCAAACAATTATGCACACATTTTCTAAGCCCTCGAGTAAACATCCAATTATTTTCCTGGCCCCCCTATGCCGAGGTACCGCGTTGGCTCAGCCTCGACTGGAGCCGCAGCTTATCCGCTTGATAAACCATTCTAACGACATCCGCTTGATATATATAGTATACTTAGCACTATAACACACCCGTTTGCACAAACATTTCGCACACACATTAAAAATTAATTACAAAAAGTTGATGCTCGCATAGTTTATGCCCGGCGACAAAGCAGCCAAGCGATAAGCACGGGAGCCGGAGCCGGCAACCCGGCAACTTAGGGGAACTCAGGGGAACTCATATGCTGCCGCCGTAGTCGGGAACGAAACATAAGCCACGGATTGAGGTCTCTTCGCAAATGCCAAGCTCACCAGCTCACGAGCTCACCAGCTCACCCAGCTGCCATTAGCAACGGCTCACTCTACGAAAAATAATATTCTGCAAAGATAACCATATCTGGATGGGATAGTTGCAAACTCACAATTTTAGAGCGGATTTCCTAAAACTTAACTGGGAATTTTGGGGGAAATGATAGCAAAGGCAGTATTTATAGCCTCTAAAGGATAGCGAGATATTATTATTATTATATTAGTAGTATTCATACTACACTCATTAAAAACTTATTCTTTACATTAAATAGGTAGAAAGAAATATTCCCAAAAGGGAAAAGTAATGTGTTCTAAATTTCCAATATCTTAACAAAATAGTATCTATATTTCCTAAGTAAAGTCAAAGCTTAATCTCACTAAATGGGTATTATTAAAGGGTGGAAAAACTGCATTAAACTTATTTAATGAATTTATAAATAATGCTTTCTAAGACTACGTTCTATTTTCTTCATTTAATTTGTTTAATTTAAATTGTTCCATACTATATATAAGCTATTATTTGTTTAAATATATTTTTAAAATAAAATAAGAAAAAATATTTTCTTTTCTAAGCTACACTCTATTCTCTTAATTTAATTTTTTTACTTTGAATTGTTCCATACTATATATAGACTATTATTTGTTTAAATATATTTTTAAACACAACAAATCTAGATAAAATACTTTCTTTTCTGAGCTACATTCTATTCTCTTAATTTAATTTGTTTAGTTCAAATTGTTATATATCTTAAGCCATAAATATATCTTTAAAAGTAAATTAAATATAAGTAAGTTTAACTAAAGAAACAAGTTCCCAAACCTCGCCTTACTTGATTCTAACCCAAGAAATAATATTTAATAATAATAGTAACATATTTGCGAGTGCATCAATTTCTGGTGCGGAAAATGGGGGATAGTCACGAGAGTATTTGCTGCGGGTTTAAGGATGTAGGTAGCTGGAGGAGCGGTTAAAAAAGTTCCTAATCAACTCATGAACTTTGTTGCCGTTTCTCTGTTGGCCGGGTTAGCTGTGTTGCCGTTTCCTAGTAGCTGTTAGCTGTTAGCTGCCTGATGGTTCCCGGCTGCAAATTCAATGCGGCAGCGAAAAAGTTTCTCAGCCAAAGTGAAAATTATACCAAAAAGCAGCTGGTGTTGGCCGCTTTTGCCGCTTTTGGTGCTTTGGCTGCTGGCAACTCCGTTTACCGCCGGCCGATGTTGCAGCTGAGCTGTCTTTGTTTCTGCGATAATTATGACCTAGTTTTTTTTTTCCTTGCCTTCCGCTTCCGTTTTGCGTTTAGCGTTTTCGGTTTTTTGCTTTTTGTTTTTGGCCAGGAGCTAGTGCAATTGGAGCTCGGGCTAAAGTTGTCTAAACAGAAATTATGTTTTGTGGCTACTGTAAACATGCAACGCACAAAGTGCAGCCAAACTAACTAACTACCAACGGCAACCAGCAACTGGCAATGGGCAACAGCAACTAGCAACGGGCAACAGCAACGGCAACGGCAACTGGCAACAACAACTACAACGGCAGCAGCACCAACTTGCCACTAAAAAGCGGCAACAGAAACTACACTTGAATAAACACTTGAAAACAAATATTTTCAAAGGAATTTCTCCAGGTATTATTCGAGGTTCACAAAAAGTGTAAAATATTGAAATATACGAAATAAATATTTAGATATTAGTAAAACATCCTTAGAAATATATCAATATTTCCAGAAATAGGTTTTTAATTTTTAAAATAATTTAATCATATTTTAAACAAATATATTACAGGTTCACAAAAAGGTACTTGGCTTGTAAATAATTAAATTTAATTTCAAATATACGAAATAAATATTTAAATATATAAATATAAAATATAAAAATATATAAATATAAAATATAAATAAATCTCTACATATATTTAAATATATCTCTATTAAATAACTCAAAATAAATATTGGAATATTATGTGAACGTTCTTGAATTTTAACTGAATTAATCTGTGTTTAAATAACATCATTAAAATATCATAAAATAATAATATAAATAAAAAATAATATATTGTATTGACTCAAAATAAATTTTCATTTAAATAACTTTGTACTACGTATTTCATTTTAGCGGAGAATTTTCTTTTAAAACAATTTTTTTTTTGGTATATATACTTTGATTGCGAATGTCTTAATAAATTATACATTTATTACTCTGTTTTATGTGCTTTTTCCTACACACATTTATGTCATTAAAAATAGATTATTGTATGATGATTTAAGCAAGTCAATATTAGGCTTACAAATTGATTAAGTAGATTGTGCCATTAGGCAATTTAAAACCAATCAATTATGGCTGCTGAATTAAGTGAATAGGAATAAAATTCTAGAAAATAAAGCAAACATTTTCCTTGACAAATATAAATATCCTAAATTTCTGGTACGTTGGCAAATAAAAATATTTATCTATAAGCTTATGTAGATTTGATGGCTTGCAGTTTTATGGGGCAAGTTTTATGCCAAGTGTGACAGCCACAGCAACTTGCAGCAAACCTTAATTGGTGTCAGCGTTCACTGACTAAGTGCAACTGTGCCTGTGTCTGTGTCTGTGTCCGTGTTTCTGTGCTCAAATTGCAACTAAAGACGAGGATGCAGCACACACAGGAAAATAGCAAAATAGGAAAATAGGAAAAGGCAAAAGCCCGCACACACCACACACACCACATCACACACACACACATACGACTGGAGACTGGGGACAACAAAAAGGCAACACAAACAAGGAACGACAACGAAAACAACTTAAAAATCCAGAACAACACTAAAACCACTCACACGTACTGCTTGAGGCCCCGGCCAACAATAACAGCAACCACAGGGTGAACTCTGGCGGAGATTGGTGAGGTTGGTGGCCAGCTGGTTGGGTTGGGTGCCCCGAGTGGCTGAGTGGCTGAGTGGGTCATGCATACGCCCAAATGGAGCCACATAAACAAAGCAGCCACCTTCGGCTCCTCTGCTGGCCGGGTTTCGGTTACGGTCTTGGCTCCAGCTCCAGCCCAGCTCCAGCTCCTGATGAAAGACCCCAGTCCTGGGGGCAGTCGACCCACTGGCATCCATGTGGTAGGCCATGCCCAACTACACTACAGCAAAATTACCTACCATAGAGGCTTGTTTTTGTTATTAATAAATAAATACAAACTTAAATGTGGTCTTAGAATCTTCCTGCCTAATGCCTAAGTATTCACAGCTAAAACTTCATGAAATCTGGGAGACTAGAGACTACTTCCTTGAACTAAGATAAGCGTTTTCGCGAGTGTTTCAAGTTGGCAACCACCAGCACGTTGTGGTGGGCGAAGGATGCAGGCTGGGCAGGCTGGGCTGCAAGGATGCAGTCTGGGGATGCGGGTGGCGGCCAACAATTTGCAAAGTTGCTCGCATTTCTACCGCAAGAAGGAGGGAGCCCAGGATGCTGGCGTGGCCGATGGAGAGGCCTTTGTGCGAATGCGGCTGCTTGATCCACATTTTTCGCCCACTTCTTGTAAACTCCATTAGCCCCGCCACCAACAGTCAACAAGGAGCCGGAGACGGAGACGGAGCCGGAGCCACAGAGCCACCGGGCTGGCCACAGTGGGTCAAGCAGTTCGAGTGCCAGCAGATGGATCAGTCTAATTTGAATCAACATGGAACCGGGCTTCTTTCCGCTCCTTGTCCTTTGACTCAGTCGCTGCTATTTGCCCAGACGGTGCTGCAGAGAGTGCTTTAAAATTCGCCGCCACTTGCCGAGTCCCTTTCTGCATAGCCAACACCTCGAGGACATCCTAGCAGCACACCACAGTGCCGGAGTGCGGAGTGTGGAGTGCGGAGTCCGGAGCAATTCGTATTGCCCACGGCTCACACCCGACGCCACTCCCTTGCCCCCGATGTGTGACAAACGATGGTCCACTTCAATGTGCACACACGCTGAGTGCGTGTCCGGGCTCCGGGCCCCCAGCCCGCAGTCCGTAGTCCCCAGACCGATGCCTCATTGAGCCTATCCAACTGAATCACTCAGAGAAAAGGACATAGAAAATAGTTTATATTTAAATTCTCTTAGTCAGAAGTACCACAAATATAGCTGAAGATTTAAAACCTATTCAAGTGGTGCTCAAAAGCAAGCTAAAGATTGCATACCTTTGGGACCTATTTTCAATTGAAATCAAATCCTTAGCGACTTTTAACTATCTTTTGTCAGTGTCCCAGAGTTGGAAGCCAGTCCTGACCAAGTGCGTGTCGGAGTTGCTCTCACTCTCGCCCAGCGGGAGGTCATCGGGAGGAGCTGGTGGAGCTGGTGGAGCTGGAGGTAGCTCAGTGCATTGGCCCCATAGTTGGCGTCATGTCAGTTGCTGAACTATTTGCGTGAGCGGCTAAAAAAGGAGTCCTGCCAGAGCAGATGCTTTTATATGGCGGGACACAAATAACTCGCATGCTCAGCCATTCCATTGGCAGGGCGGGAATGGGCACTCATGGCAGCCATTGGCCACGCCCTAAGCCCACCTGCTGTGCCAAAAATGGCACAGCGACGGAAACGGAAATTGAATCTTGAAACTTCTTTCAGCGCTGTGACACTTCCGCCGGCATGAATTTGATAATGACATTTGCATTTTCGCATTATTCGATATTTTCAATTAAATTTGCAAATGCACGAGAGCGACTGCGGCCGTGTCCGGTGACGCTGTCGCCGTGCCCGTCACTGGCTCTCTCTGTCTCTCTGTCCGGGTTTTGATGTGCTCCGTACATCCGAATATTCGAGTTTCCGTACAGTCGTTGTCGTGTGTCCGTTCCACTGGTTTTATTCCTAGACGGTGCATATATGTACACCGAAAACAATTGTCCTTAAGGGACATAAATGAAGGTAGAATTGGTGTGTATTAAGAACTGGTTTTAGAAATAATAATGTCTAAAAATGTCCTTTGGTTTTTACTATTTAAAAATAGAAGCAATAGTAATTGAAGATTTATTAAATTAATATTTATTATTCCTAGTTAAATGGCAAATTAAATTAAAGAAGGAACAGAGCAATCTCCATAGATTTTAAGCCATTTTAATTTATGTTTAATATAATATATATATAATATTTAATATTATTTATGTTTAATATATATTTAAGTATGAAAAAATATATTGATGTTCGGGCGGACTAGAATATTTCAAAGTCTAATTTATGGTAGTAAAAAATATTAATTCTCATTACTATATATATTTATGAAATAGATATTCATTAAAACTGTTATCAATTCAGTTAAAAAGTATTAATTTTTACAATGGCCCTAAAAGATGGCCTAAAATTATTAATGGTAAATGTCCAGCCCACTTTGAGGCAACTTTTAAAATGATTTTAAGTCACAAGGGAATCCTCCAACCCCTCTGCATTTTTATAATACAAAAACTAAGCAATAGAGAACTTTAGGCACCTTTTAAAGTGATTTCAAGAGAATCCTCCAACCCCTCTGCATTTTTATAATACAATAACATAAGCATAGCTTAATATATTTTAATTAATATTTTTTGGTTGCTGTGTAGACATGTCTGCACTTAATTAATGCATATTATTGACAAAGGCATGTTCGGCTCTGGCATGTTTGTCTATTCACGAATGCCCGCACACTCGCACAAACACTCACAGGACCTGCCACGCACACACATATTACGCATACGCTTTGATGTCCAGGACGAGAATTTATGGCTGGCCCAAAACTGAAGCCAAGAGCGATATTTTAAAGCAGCAGCGGGCGCCAGACAGCAAATTGAATGAAAGCAATTAGTGTTGTGTAGGGTTTATGGTTAACCCATTCGATGCATTCCCCCCAGCGCCAGCCGCCGAGCCGCCGAGGTGAGAGGGCCAGCTGGAAGCTCTGGTGCGTGCTCAGCGAGCGTTAAGCTGTTTAGTGGCTTCACTAATTTGATATCAATTAGTTGTCACAATTAGTGAAGGAAAAACCGCAGCAAGTAAATTAGTGTTGGATTTTCCGCAGCTGGGATTTGGGCAGAGCATGTTTGCGGTGTCCGCTTTTGAGACTTCAGTTTGGTCTCGAGTGCGGTTTCAAGGGAGGCAAAATGCTTAATAAGGGTGATTATTAGTCAAGGGAAATTTGTGTATTTACTGAAAAAAAATAGGGGAATATTGTACAACAAAAAGTAATTTTAAACTGGATTAAAAATGTATATACAAAATGTTATTTTTACCAGGAAAATCAATAGCAAAACGTGCTCGGAATTGCCAGGAAATGTGAACTTTGGTTATTAGTAGAAAACTGGCTTTAAGGATTACTGTCAGGAAATTACTTTAATAGTGTGGCTTCTGCATAAATCATTTCTTTATTATTTAATTGACATCACAAATAAAGAATATGCCATCTTGTCCAAGGATAAGACTTGAAAATATGTGTATAAATAAATATGTGCTCGTACCCAGCTGACTTATCTTGATGCAGGCATTTGATTTATAACTTTTTGTGAACTTATATTTATTGTAAAACGCCGTAAGCTGTAATTTACCCTGGCCTTAGTTATCGCTTTTGTGTGCTGGCTGGGTGTTCAATGAAATTGGTTTTCTGTTGGCTTTGGCAGCGCCAGTAGTTGGCTTTATCATTGAGCCAGTATATTTTCTAGTTCATTGCATTTTCATTAGAGTTAACGCTAACGCCTCGCCTTTTTTCGCCCTTTCGCGCACAATTTACACACAACGCACACACACGCCGGGCGCTCTGCGCCATAAAGTATGCAGCATAAACAAGGTCATAAACGTGCAGGGTGGGGTGCAGGTGGGGTGTGTTTTAAAGGGGTGTAAGGTGAAAGGTGTGTGCTGGCTACAAAGGAAGCCACCTAGCTGGCTTGCCCTTATCAGAGGCAACGCATCAGTCCCCAGTCCACCCAATCCCCTGCCCATTCCACAGCCACATCCACATCCACAACCTCGCCTGGTTGTTAAGGTGATTCTGGCTTTTGTTGAGCTTGTTGCCTTGTGCTTGTTGGCTCTGATTATGATTTGTCTGGCTTACTCAGTCCTGCCAGGTGGGCCTCCTCCGGATGCCCCCATTCCTGATCCTTATTCTCGTTTGCCTGCAGCTTAGGCAGCGTCTTATGACGCCTCCTGCTCCTGTTGCCAGTATAAATCCTTTTACGGTCTGCCAGGTCCCCCGGCTGCCTTTATGGCAAATGTGACAATAAAAACATGATTTAACTTTGGCCTGCCGCACACTCGCACGCTCGCCACACACGCACAGCCGCACACACACCACACAGTGCCACAGATACCGCTCGCACACTCAGCGAAAAAGAGAAACATTGATTTAAGTCTTACAAAGTTAAGGTTTTTTTTTTATAAAAAAATACTACAGTTTGAATTTAATTTATGAGTATAATAAAGAATAAATAAATAATATGGATATGAATGGTTAACATGAATTTTATAAATTAGTTCCTTATGGTTTTAATCTACCTAAAAAATATTCAAAAACATTCAGAAATACTCGTCAAATTATATCTATAATATCTGATTGAAAGCCTCTACATTCCTGCTTATATTTTTAAGACATATTCTTTTCTATATCTATTCTATATTTATTTAAGTCATATTATTTTCTATATCTATTCTATATTTACTTAAGACATATTCTTTTCTATATTTATTCTATATTTATTGAAGTCAAATTCTGATTTGAAGGCCTCATTTTCTCCCAGTGCCTCCGCACAGATACAGATTGCACATTATTGTAATAACATGGCTTACAAACACGCAGCAAAGGAGCAGAAATAGCAGCAGAGACAGGGCCCAGTAATAACAGCAACAGCTAGGAATAAGAGTGCCTGCACGAGGCGCATCCTTGCAGGCCAGAGAGCACCAGAGCCATGTATCCTGCAGCTGCTGTCTGGTTGCCCAGGTGATTTCCCAGTGACGATAGTCGGTGGGGCTCATGACAATTGCTCTGTCAGTTTGCAGGCTTCCCTGTGTATGTGTGGGAGCCACTTGGTAATGTAATCCTTCAGATTTCAGCCTGCTTTGCCGTTTATTTTTGCCCAGTGACATTTATTATTATTAAGGCAAGGTGCCTCTTGCCTATTTGTGTGGGTCAGTGCGTTAAGGTTCGGGATGTCAGTCAGGGGTTAAACCCACTATCAGCCACAGTTAGTTACTGTTTCAGTTCAGGAGCAGGAGCAGGAGCAGGAGCAGGAGCCTCCTTTTGGCAATTTTGGCTTATTTTTGGGCCTTTGCAGCTGTGATTTAATTTCCTTTCTGTTTGCTTAGTCCGAATCCTAGCATCCTTAGCTATCTACCTCCTGTCCTGTCTCCTCCCAAATCCTGTGCTAAACTGTTAATGTAATTGTGCCCAGTTAGGACTGTTTGAGATACTTAGAGCACTTTGCGTAA
Organism: Drosophila pectinifera; assembly: GCA_008042775.1. Lineage (NCBI taxonomy): Eukaryota > Metazoa > Arthropoda > Insecta > Diptera > Drosophilidae > Drosophila > Drosophila pectinifera. Next base: position 40,925 of record VNKC01001868.1, read on the forward strand.
TTGGCTCCCGGAGTGTGCATGCATAAAACGCTTTGTTTGGCTCCGGTGGAACAACAACAAAAGATTTTGGCCAAAAGAAGAGTTGGGAGCTTGGGGAAGGCTAAACTGTTGCAGATCGGACAGGTAACCCTGGGTTACAGGGAAACTACAATGGCTTTTGGTGGAGTTAAAGTTAGACAATCACCATTATCTTTCGTTGTGACAAAGGCATAGATTTAGAAATGAAGCATACTTAAAGCTTATAAATTATTACAATTAATATTCAATAGAGATTCTTAGCATTTACCCTGTTGGGAAGCAATCAACAAAGTACAAAGTCAAAAAATTAAGAACTTTAGCTTAGTAAATCCCACCTTTTCCGCTGGAAACACCCACAACAGTTGAGCCAGTCAGCCGGCAAAGAAAAAGGAAACTGCAAAGCAATTAACATTGTGTTCTCGAAGTGACAAAGTGACAAAGGAAGAGAAACTTTTTGCCAGAGCTCCAAATCCTTGAAGCAAAGCTCTGTGCCACTTTAAGGATTTTGGCTCGGCCGAATCGCTGGCCCAGCAACTGGACTGTGTGCGACTTTGGCCAAGTGTAAACGATAAAGGATCCCGCCCCCGCCACTGACCAGCCAACCAGGACACTCCGCCGGAATGCCGGAATGCCGGAACTAGGACTGCAGCAAGAACAGTTTGTCCGCTCACACGGAATTGATATGTGGCTCGGCTCGGCACCGATTCCCGGCTGCATCCGCATCCTGGTCGCCGTGGCTTTGTTGCACTTATCTGGCGTTGCCGTTACGCACAAGTGGCCCTGGGCGAAAAGCCATAGGAAGCCAGGCACTTGAAGAAAATGTTTGCTTAAGCCTAATTTTGAGATTGAGAAAACAGTCAATAAATATGTATAACTAAAGTGGGAGAATAAACATATTTAACATTTAATATTGGATACATTAAAAAGGTTTTTTAATGGGTTTTCCATTCTTGGAAATGCCTAAGAAAATTTGAGTTAGAAAACCAAAAGATTTCCACTTTGAATTGATTTGAATTAATATTTTTCTGCCCAAAAAATAATATATATTTACACGAAAAATATCGAATTTTCTCATCTTCCATAAATACGAATTAATGTTATTAAATAGAGTGTCCAATAGAGTTTAATAAAAGGTTAAAAAGCCATTTCAATAGTACAATTAAGAAAGACGTCCTAAGACATTGTGCCAGGCAACCTTCTTTTAGTTCCAGTCTATAAATATTTAAAATGAAAGTCAGAGCATTTACATATTAAAAATATAATGTTAGATACCTTAAAAAGGGCTCTTAATTATTTTTCCATGCTTGCAATTGTTGCAGAAAATGTAAAGACACTTGGAATTGTTACTTTACTGCCCAAAAATATATATTTTACACAGAAAGTATCCTATTTTCTAAAATTCAGTAAACACGAACTAAATTTTAAAGAATACGATGTCAAAATTTAATAAAAGATTAAAGTGCCTTTTTAATAGTACAATTAAGAAGAACCTCCCTAGACTTTATGCCAGGCAGCCTGCTTCGCTTTTATTTTCCTTCAAAAACATAAACAATTTGAACTGTGACCTTAAATGCAACGCGAAATTCTCGAATTCATGAGGCGTATTTTTGCGAGTGCCTCTCGCAAACTGGGGGTTCACCGCAAAATTGTTATATTCAGTAATTATGTCCAATAAGCGGCGAAGCGTGAAGCGAACGTGGAGGTCCTGCAGCCCAGCCACCAGCCACCAGCCACCGCCCCTTGAGTTCCGCAGCGGAAGGAAAACGTTGTCGTTAATGTTGTCGTTATGTAAGCTAACCCAGTTTTAGCGTCGACATGGCAGTTCCTTCCTTCCTGCCAGCTCCTCTGCGTTAAATGCAATCCTTGAGCGGAATCCGCAAGAAAAGAATGAAGGATGGCGGAGCGAGTGGGCGAGGAGGGGCGGGCTAAGGATTGCTGACTGCATGACACGCCAGAGCAGGCAGCAAAAGTTAAGCCACGTGCAGAAAATTCACTTCCGTTCCGCACACACACACACACACGCACACTGGCTGCCAGCGGAAGTGGGCTAGAAGAACAAGAGAGCGGCATCTAAACTTGCATTGCATACTTTTTGGCCTGCCAGCGAAAGAAAAACTGCTGCTGGCGATGGGAAAATCAAAGGGAGAGCAGAGGAAAAGCCCTCGGAGCGTATACAACAAAAAGGGGAGAAATGCAGGGGTTACAAATTTCATCTGCCTTCAAATTGCTGTCTCACTCGGCCTCTGCTTCTCCTCCAGCCGAACTGCACTCTCAAGTTTTCCCCAAACACAAGAAACATATCACCCAGATTGGCCATCAATTCCGTACATATTTCTCCCCAGCTATAAAGCTTCTGTCTATGGTCTAGGAACAAGGCAACACAAGTACTTGTATCTATAATAAATTGAGCAGGATTGCTGTGTTGAATGGTAACAGGATTTATGTAAAATTGTTTCTAAAACGTAAACAATTCATATCGTTATTAGCTCAAAAGCTGGAGTAGTTTTAAACCTATGTAAAAGTAGCTTTTAGGGCTATAAAATGTTAAAACTTTACGGAAAATATATTTCAAAATTTTAAATACTTTATTGCATACTATTTAATGATTTTTAAGGAGATTTCCAATTTAAAATATTGTATTGCACGCTTTTGAACTCTTTTTTAATTTATTTCAAATCTCTTGAAGTTTTTCCTTAAAATCTTTACCTTAAATATACCATTGTATATTCTTGAATGCTTTTTAAAATGATTTCAAATCTAAGAAATTTTATTTCATACTTTTGGACTCTTTTTAAGTTGACTTGACATCTTCAGAAATTTTTACAGAAGCGCTAAATATTATTTAGTGTTTTAACCGAAATATTTCAAATTTTCTCACTTAGAAAATATAATTTTTATATTTCTTCCAGTGCTAACCTTGAGTGTTCCCGCATAGTTACATTCTTCACTCACGAGAACTGCTCTTTTGGCAGCCCCAACAATTTTCGAGCGTCACTTTTCTGTTTCTTGGGCTGCTAATGTGTTGTGCCTTGAAAGCTCCTTCAGCTGCAGCTCATCCGTCCTGGCAGTAACTGCTCCTGCTTCTCCCAAACCCAAACCCAAGCCCAATCCCGTTGCCGTTGCCGTGCCTGTTCCTGCTCCATCGACATTTCTACAGGTGTAAATGTCTCTCAAGTACACTTTCCGCACAAATTCAAGGAGAAGGAGTCCCTGCCAGCCATCATCATCCTGGCAGCTCCTTGTGGCATGCTTAAGCTTCTTCCAGCTCGGCCAGGCAAACACCTGCCTTGGCTAAAAGTGGCCACCTGGAGGAGCTCTGCCCACTCGGGCTTCCTCCCGCCATGTAATTTCCACATTCTCAGGCAGCTCAGCCCTGCCGCACACAACGTGTGTGTATTTTTGTTGAAATAAATTTTATTTAAACTTTCTCTCCCTCTGGTTATGTTTTTTTGGTGTGCGTGTGTGTGTGTGCACCATTTTGGTATTATTTTTTTTATTCCCTGCAACGTGTGAAATTCAATTATACAGCAGATTTATATGTCGGGCATGGAGCCGGGTGCTGCCTGAGCAGCTCTCCACGCCAGCAAGGGCTTGTATTTGAGGAGAGCTGTGGAAAAACACAACTCACACTCTCATACAATATATATGCGATATAAAAATGCAATGAAATCAGTTCGCCATTCAAGTGGAAATGGTTTAATATGCGTATAAAAGGCGAATATTACCCAAAGCCCTTGCAGTTTTCTATTTCAGTTAAGGGCTGAATGTGTTTTTGTTGCAAAGGAAGGGAGGTTGGATGCCTGAATCATACCAAAAAATTTGGTTATTTTTTTAGACAAATTGATTGAGAGGGAGAGAGATTCACAAGGTATTTTTTATCAGAGGGTTATGCTGCTGTTGCATTTTTTGTGTGAGAATGTGGGGAAAATACAGAGTTTCCAAAAACCAAAACGAATTCCATGAAACATGCTAACATCTCAGGAACATCGCCAATAAATTTGCTTCAAATTTGCCAACACTGCGTATACGTAATGTATTTTTCGTGTATTTCCTTTCAAGTCTCTCAAATTTGCTAGCATATATTACGCATACGCCTTGGTGATGCTGCTCACAATCTTCAGCAGCCAGTGCCCCGGTCAGTTGCCACAGCATTTACATTAACATTATTATGCATCTGTCTGGGCCAAGTTCCGCTGCCCCAAGCTATCTGCTCCTCGTATCTGCTATCTGCTATTTGCTGGTGGTCCGTGGTCCGCCACTTGTCTCGGACTTGGTCATGGTCCTGGTCTTGGTCCTGGAGCGGGGCTCCGCGCTCTCCTTGGCTTGCCGCTTGGACGAGCATTGAGCGGGGAGAAACTCGTTTTTATTTCTTAACATTTTCTGCTTTTTATATGATCTTCTAGAAGGTACTTTGCTCTTGTACGGAATAAATGGAACGGAATAATAATATAAATAAATTTCAGTTCCCACAACTTTGGGTAATAAAATATTAAATTAATGGCAACTAATTCAGCTTATAAATTTTTTTAATTTAATTAATTTCAACCCAATTAAGCGCCTAGGGTATCTAGAACTTCGGCTGTTAGGACCAGCGCTGCCTCCTTATTTTTCCTTGTCTTGGCCATCGCCTGCTGTTGACTTTGCCCCGGTCCACATGACGGTGGCAGCTCTCACCTGGAGAGCTGCCGTGGCCGATGGAGAGGGCAGTGGAGGAGATGCTCCTCCAGCATCTACCAGTTGTTGGCCTCACTCTTTATTTGCGGCTCTTATTCCTTCGCTTTTGGGCTTCGCTCTGTTGCCATAGCATACTTATGGGCGGCTGCTCCTGCCTTTGCTTGGAGTGCAGGTCCTGCAACTGCTGCTGAAGCCGCTTGTTTCTTATGCTTGACCGCCAGTTGCCGTGCATAGCACTGAGCGAAAATAGTTTTGGGGATCAGGAATAAGTTCTACACTTTTGAGGGGTACTTGAGCCCCTTTAAGCAGCGTGGTTTATAAGATTTGTAAGCAGTATTAAAGGGACTAACTTATTATATATTTCTGAAGATCACGAGGCTTAAAAAAAGCTCTCTAATATTTTACTGTCAAACCAAACTAATGGAAATTCCCGAATGTCGTTCAATGTATTACAGATTTTTTTAGAGTGCCTCCTGTGTTCCGTGTCCTGCCCTGTGTCCGTTGCACATGCCGATTGCCAGACTTTGACATGTTGCTGGTTGCCATCGCCCCTTGTTCCTGGCTCCCCACTGCCAGACCCCCTGCCTTCTTTGGCGGCAAAATAACTTTGCTTATAAATTGTGGCATGTGTTTGTGCAGCGATGATGTTGCCGCTGCTGGAGCATTTGCACAGCTCCCTGCTATCTTGCTATCTTGCTACTTTGCATTCTTTGCCTCGCACTAACGAGCATGCGAAATGACAAAGCTGATGGGCGTGGCAGGAGCAGAGCTAGCGATGAATATTCAGCAAGAAAAATTCCCATGTGATATATCGTCAAGGATATGATATGTCGACAAGGACATTATTTGATATCGAAATGCAGGAAGTTAGAAAGTTTCATATATCGATATGTATAGTTATGGGCAGCGAAATATTCAAATAAAATAAATTCAGAAATCACAGATAATATTTCAAGGTAAATAATAAATAAATTTATAACCTTTTAAATTTGTCTATAAATTTGAATAAATATTCTATCGTAAATACATCGTTTTTTTTTTTAATAAAATTTAGAGTTAAATCTTGTCCTTTATATGGATATTATTTAAGCTAAGTTAATACATTCGTATAATTTTGCGCGTCCGTCTGTTTACTTCTCTTATTGTTAAGTGAAGTTGGCTGGGCTTCCTTAAGATCTTTATCGTTTTATCGATGCTTAATACTAAATACTATCCATATGCATAACAAGTACGCACTAGATTACATTAAATATCAGTATATTCACACTTAATACAATAAATACATATGTTTACAGCATGATGATAATGCCTTGATACCTTGAAATTAGTTTTATGTTTTATTTAGCATAATAATTATGCCACTGTAAATTCGACATATATAAATTTTTATCGATTCATGTATTTTATCATATATTTGTATCGAAAATGACATTTATAATCTTTCTATATCAAAGTAATTGTAATCTTTAATTTAAAACACTTTAAATCTCCGCATAAAATGTACTTCCCTGTCATATTTAGTATTCAAATGATATATAGCCCTCCGCTTGGCCATCCCTAATCAGGACTCTGGTGGCAAATGAAGCAAGTGGCACTTTGTAGCATTAAAGCAAAGGAATTGGGAGAATGGAGAAAGGAGAAGGGAAAACATGCAACTTTAAATGCAAATTGCTCGCCGTGACGAGAGGGTCGAGAGAGACTCTCGGGCGGGCGAAATCAATAGGAGATTTTTCTATGTCAAAGTGAAGCGAAGCCTGGCTGACGACTGGCAGCTTCAGCTCCGCCAAGGAGCCTCGAATCCCTCCGAGATGTGGCCCTCGATGGCTCCGTCTTACCATGTCTCCCCACCATCCCCATCTCTGGCTGTGACAGTGAATTAAAAATGCATACGCCCCGCCCTTTGGAGGATGCGACTCAGTCGCCTTTGATGCGCACTCTGTTGAGCTTTAATCACCCGAAATGCAGTAACTCCCAGTTGAGGGGTTTTTGGTCTACCGCTTCATTTGCATAATTACAAATCATATTACAGGCTCTCCTCCACATTGTTCACATACGCAATTTAATTTTATTTCATGTTTGCAGCAGCAGCAACTCGCAGTTTTTTCGGCTGCAAATATTTATGTGGCAACAATTGAAAAGTCAAACCAGACTGGGCCGGGGCAAAAAGGCGTAGCAACAATAATATTATATTTCACAGGCCGGCGGGGCGGGGTAAGCAGCGGGAAAAGCCGGATAAACGACACAGACAGACAGACGGGGAAAGTGGAAAAGCGACGTTTGAATGCTCTTTGATTGATTGGTAATTGAATTTGTGGGCAAATGCATTTACACGACTTATCGCCAGACAGACGCAGGCAGTCTTGATTGATGGCCCTGTGATCTTAGGGGTATTAGCTTTCAAATGCAGAATTTAATTAAATTGCATTTGCACATTTAATGGATTTAATTTGTAAAAGTGACTAGAGAGTGGTTTTAGGCTATAAAATAATTCTCACAAAGTAATACCTTATCTTAACTTACATTACATTACATTTTCTCTCTCTTCCCCTTTTAGTATAAAATCCCTTCAGCTAAATATAATAACGATAATTATGATATAAATATAATTTCTTGGTTATTTCTTTCTATAATTATATTAGTAATTTTATTATTATAAAAATAACTAATTTCCTTTTAAATGTTACCAAAAATAGTATGCAAATTGCTTTAATTCCTCTTTTTATCATAGTGATATGTTTTGCAGCCAAATGTCTATGGTTTTCATATTTTACCCATACTCTAATAATGTTTATTGCTATCTCCGTTTTGTTTGTTTATGGATTACTTTAATTATAAACCCCATAAAAGCAACATAAATGTCATTAATGAAATTAAATAGTCACAAATCATTAGATGAAGCTTAACGTAAATAAACAAATATATAAAGTGTTTTGTAAATACAGAATCAGTTTATTGATTTACTTAGTTTTCTTTCAAATAAGTTGTTGTTTATAATTACATAAACTCTTATTAAATCTATTTCCCTTTGAATCCACAGCATTAGTTGAACCTTAAATTAAATTAAATTAATCTCAAATGTGCTCAATAAATATATGTAAGTTCGCCAAAATAGGTAATTAAAAATCACTTGATGGAGTTTTACATAAATTTATAAACCGTTTAATGTGAAAAGTGGTGCTCCAATTAAGCTGTAAATTTGCGACTTTGTGTGGCTTCATTTAAAATTTATAAGCAGCCATTTTTGCCTAACTAAATTGTGTCCAAAATTTACCAAACTCATCTTGAATTTTCCCAACCGAAATTAAATTCCCACAAATCACTTCCGACGGCCTGTCATAAGCACAGCAACATCTTGGGCAGACAACTTGTCGGCTGCTATAATTATCCACAATCTGAGTCAGATATGTATATATGCAACACCCCACCTTGAGTCCCGACTATTCGCCACTATTCCTGCCTAGTCAGCCACACCTGAGCCCCGGAGATCAGGGCCTCCTCCGTTCCCGCCGGAAGTGCTGGGCAGGAAAGCGGCGTCCATTGGTAACAATTTCAATATTTCCACCGACAAATAAACAGCAAATGTAAATGCAAAATTCCCCAGCCCTACAGCAGCGTAGGGGGGAGAGGCTGGGCAAAGGGAAATTTATGCATATTTAATAACAACATGGCGAAAGAGGAACTGCAGCAGGAACAAGGATATGGAGACGGAGCGAGATGCCGACCGGCTACAAAATACAAGGCATTTCTCACGCATAAATGCACCCGAACGAGCGAGATGAGAAATTCAGAGGGGGTCCCAGGGGGATGCTCCTAAAATGGGGCGGAGGTGGGGGCGAAATATCAGGATAAAGGCAGGAGCAGCAGCGGAGATGAAATATTTCTGCTACAAAAAATAGTTCTTGCAAAATAGTTGATAAGTGAAAAAAGAACAAAGAATATACATGTATTCATATATTCCTATACAGTCGAACTTTCATAGCTGGAAACTACACAGCAGCTGGTTCTATACAAATTATTGAGTTCAGGGAATAAGCTTCACCAGGCGAGTGGCATTTTAGTGACACAAATCGCAAAAAACTCGTATTAAAAGCTGAGGCTGAGCAGTATGTATCCTAACTATTCCATCTATATTGCTTATACTCCACTCACCATGGACTACGGATAGGATTTAACAAATTAAAAGTAACGTGGAATTTTTTAACTTTACCCTAGGGAAAATTATAATAGTAAATAGATAATAATACTACAATTTCGGAACATTTCTAGCGAATTTCCGCTAATAATAACTATAAATATAATTAAATAAAATAGCTAGATAATAATACAATTATTCCAAAACATTGCTAGCGAAGTTGCGCTAATAATAACTTTATATTAATATACAAAAATAGATAATAATATAATATAATACAGATATTCGAATAAGTTGCTAGCAAAGTTCCGCTAATAATACCAATATAATAGAATAAAATAACTAGATTTTAATACAAATATTCCGAAACATTTCTAGCGAAGTTTCGCTAATAATATCAATATAATAATATAAAATATTTAGATAATAATAACTGTATAATAATACAAATATTCCGATACATTGCTACCGAACTTCCGCTAAAAATAATCAGATAATAATAACTTGATAATAATACAAATATTCCGACATATTGTTAGCGAAGTTCCCCTAATAATAACTATGTAATAATCTAAAATAACTAGCTAATAATAACTATATAATAATATAATTATAATACAAATATTCTAATAAGTTCCTATCGAAGCTCCGCTGTAGATCAGAGAGTCACCGAACTGGACGCTAATCAAACTTTTAATATGCCTCGCGTGCAACGTGTGGCGACTTTTGTCTTGACACAGGGGGAGGAGCGAGGGGATAAGGGGCCGACATTATGAGATATATTTCATATATATCACAAGTGCATAATGCCCGCGTTATTAGATGGCAGATGTGCGGCGGAGAGAGACGTCGGCCGAGGCAGAACAGATTTAGTTCATATGTGCGCCGGGCTCCTCCATGCTCCAACTGCGCTTTATGTGCTCGACTTTTCAATGCAAAGATGCACTGGAATTAAAAATACCCAAGAAAATGGGGAACAATAAGCTCTCAATTTTAATATTTATTTTAATAAAATACTCATAAGAAAAGCTGATGAAACACAATAACTATTTAAGTATACATTAATCAGAAGAATTTACCTTTCTATTATAAATAGTGATTTATATCTTTATTTATTTATTTAAGGACCTCCATTTCTTACAGCTTAGATAAGGAGTGCATCCTTTGGAGGCTGCAGGGAGCAGGTCCACCGAGAGCAGGCTGCTCAATCCCGGGGAATAATGACAAAGCAAAAGCCTCTCCACGGCGGAGCCCGGAGAAATGTGTGCTTTATGGGAGGTCAGCTAAAAATGCATCATCATGGAATGAAATCAAGTGCATTTATTTAGCTCTCGGAGGGGGACAGGGGAAAAGCCTCCCCCCCAAACAGCTGCCATGTGAGGCTGGGTGGGGGCGGGGGCGTGGCAAGATGAATGATGCAGGCTAACGGCCGTATGTTACACAGTTTCGACTTCCATTTAGTTGCTGGCTTAAATACACACGGGACGGCGGCCAAAAAATGTTTGGCCTTTTGTTCGGCAAAGTCAGGGAAGGACTGGCTTTTGCAGTAGTATTTTTATATTTTTTATTTTCCCCGTTCTTTATGAAGGAACTTTCAATGGCTGCTGCCGCTGCCAAGGAAGCGACTTTCTGCTTGATGGATGGACAGTTTGAAAGAAGTGAAATGTGGCCTAGGCCCCGAGCAGGTCAAAAAAGGCTAGAGGACTCGAACTGCAGCTGAAGTGTGGAAAGCATAAGAGAATTTACTCAACAGCTTTTGGTGAGTTTGCCTAAGAAATCTCTGAATGGCAAGGAGGCAGGAGTTGATCTTGAGGATCATTACTGGAAAGTGCACGGAGGTATTCGAGTTCAGTCTGGAAAAACACATAAAGTCACATTGTTCCATGACCCATAATACTTTAATATTAGATATTAGTCTCTATACTTATTTAAAATAATCATTAATGTTGTATTTTTTATCTAAAAACTTCTGGTATATATTTTATTAACTAATATTTCCATATATCTTTCAAACTACACTTGTATTTTATCAAATAATATAGCATTCTTCCACATAAAATCAATATTATCTGTTATTTTACTAAATTATTATTGTATATTTCCTTATATTATATTTTATATATATCTCTTATATAATTCATGTAGGCTAAAATATATATACTTCCAAATCAATGCCATTTTTGATGAGCTTTATATTATTTCTTGCTATATATTTTATTATTTCCATATATCTTTTTAGCTTCTCCTGTCTGTTATCAAATAATATAGTAGTATATAATGTTATTTTAATATAATATTTCCTGCAGTTTAATATACTCCCAAAAATAATGTCACTTTTTCCTAAGCTATATATATTCTAAAATTTTGCTATATATATTTTAAACTTCTCCTGTCTTTTATCAAATAACATAGCATTCTTATGCAAAATATCTAGTACCATTTTTAATTTTAATATATTATATCCTGCAGTCTAATATACCCCCAAAACAATGCAGTTTTTCCTCAGTTTTATATTATTTTTAGTGAGTAAACTATTCTTCACGTCGCTTTTATGTTCGTCAGACATTTACCTCCAGTGACCCGTCCGTCCCCTCCGTCGCTCCGAAAATGTAAACAAAATTTTCGCCATTAACAAAATTAAATCAAGAATATTTTCATGAGACACACGGAGACTCTGGGCATATGTGGGCCATAAAATGCTTGTTGTGCCTGCCTGTCTCTGGCCGGGAGATGTGTGTTCTCATATTTTTCGACTTGCCTCATGCCTCGTGCCTCGTGCCTCTGTGGAGGAACTAAATCCGAGAATTATGGAAGAGGCAGGAGGAGGGATCTCTGACTCGACAGAAAACAAGAGGAAAGTACAATGGAACGGTGCTGGAATGGCAAACAAGTGCAACTTTTAGACACATGCAGTAATAAATGAAACAAATTAATTAAAAGTGTGCAGCGGGTCGGCTACGGAATGAAATGAAATGCGAATCAGAATGGCAAACTTTCCGCTCATTCGCTCTCGTAACTATTTTTATTTGCAGCTTTTTCTGCTTTTTCTGCTGATGTTGTGGCTGCATTGTTGCTCTCGAGGCTCTTGATAAATTATGCAGCCATCACCTTATTTAAAATGAAGATTAATTTAAGTACTGCCAAATGCTCCTGTCGGCTGCTCCTCCATCTCCTTGGGAGCTGCAGGAATTGTGTGTTGTGTGTTGTATGTTGTGTGTGGCGAGCCAACAAATAGCTAAGGATGCGAAGATCCTTCGAGTGAGTCTCACAAATGGATGTGGACTCAGTCTGGATGATATGCAAATCACCCCTTATACAATGGGCAACTTGAACTACTCAGGAGCTGTTGTCGGCAGATCTTGATTATAAATTCCATTTATTAAAATGACAGTCGTCCTTAGAAGGGCTTTTAGTTGCATTTGTCTTATTTTGTGGTTATTATTATACTCACAATGCCATAAATCAAACGCAGGGCTAAATAAATTATTTATAGAAATAAGTTTGCAATTCAAAGTAGCTTTTAATGCATTTAATATAAAAGTATGTATTGATTTTAAAGTAAAGAAGATGAAGTAATATTGATTTAAAGTAATTATTATTATTCGGTAATTATTGATTGATAAATAATCAATATAAGAACTTTTTATTAATATACTTTATTTAACCTTTTTTAATTTCTCAAGCACATTATATTTTCCAAATAAGAACTAGCAAAATAAGAACTGCCTTGTATGTTAATTAACCTTACTTAGTTTCTCAATTTTAACTTAAACTTTCCAAAATAAGAAGTCCAGCATTTATTCTGTTTAAAATGTTAATTAATCAATGAAAAATAGGCTTCGCTTATTCCTTACACATTTAACCTATCATAAAACTTATTGCAGTTGGTCAGGCTTTATAATAAATATTTTACCATGCACCCGCCCATGCCAAGTCTCTGAAAATGTGAATTTCCTGTACAAATATGCCTTTGAAGTGGCCTAAAAATATCAAATATTTAATTTTTATTGTTTTAGCATGTTGTTTTCTCTTAGAATTCGTTCATCATCGTTGAATATAAAATTTTCTTTAAATAAATAACTATTCCTTGGCATTTTGCTCTGAAAAGCTTAATAAAGTCGAAGGGAAGGGAAGAACACACTCAGTGTGTTTCATGAAGATTAAAAATATGCACTTTACACCTGTCAGGAGTGTTAAATAATTCCCCCTTCTTCTACCCTAGTTTCATGGTAAATAAATAATTTAAAAAAGCACAACTAGCTTATTCAGTAGTTTCAGCAAGGCAATCGCTTGACGGCTAATAAAATAAAGTTTTTCCGCCTGTTAAAAGCGCAAAAATATAATAAAAATCGATTTATTTAGGGATACAAAACACGTTGACATCTTTAGCGGGTTGCCTCACCTCTCACCCCCCTTAAATAAGGATGCATTTTGCACCTGTCAAGCGTGTTGAAGCCCCGTCGCTTTACCCTCGCAAATCCAGGAATCCCGCCCATCAAACGCTCTGCAAGTTGGGTTCATCCCCGTGGAAATTGAATTCCCCATAAATACCGCGAAAATCTTCCTGTGAGGCTTTCCGTACCTCTGGATCCCCGTCGCTTACCCTCCTGCCTGCTTTTCATACGCGGTATGAGGGGGGTCTAAGGGTATATTGTTTTAGGGAGGCAAAGGATGCTTTTTTGTGGCTCTACAGTGTATATTTTTGATCATTATAAAGCTGGCTTAGACATAGAATTATAGAGTAAGACAGTCAGGCTTCTTATAGCTACATATTTTAGAGTCACAGATTACTGACGTGAAAGGGGGTTATTTGTTGGAGGAGTTTCTATTATTTTATTAAATTCTTAGTCACCAAATCGATCTTAGTTTTTCCCTAGATTAGTTTTTCCCCTGAAAGCAGCTTTGGGTATTGCAGGGTGTTCTCCAGTTCAGTTCCCTTCAACTGCAGCAATCTTACTTGTTTTCCGTCTGATGATAACTTGCCTCAGGCCGCGGCAGCTGCTGCACGTCGCAGTGTGGCGCTGTTGCGAGGTTGCTGCGTTCGCTGCAGTGGCTGCTGTCGCCGGTCCGGGTTTTTGGGACATGCCACGGCCTATATAAATATGCATATGCTCCGCAAACATTTGCCAAGTTATCCGCCCGTACCAATCGGTGATGGGCTTGGGTTCATACATATGCGGATTGGGATAGGGCCGGAGGCGGAGGCGGCACTGTGGCTCCCAAAATTCATGCGAAGCTGCTGACATTTTGGAAAATAAATGCAACGTCAGAAATATTGCACATTGCATGCAAATACGCGGCGAGTCGCGTCAGCCAGCGTCAGCATCAGCGTGATAAATACACAAATCCCAGTCAGCTCTTGCTGGTTAGACATCCGTTTAATTGAGTCAACACACAGCGGAGATTCTACCAGAGATTCTGCCAGGAGGAGGATGAGGAGGCGGAACCAGGAGGAGCACAAACTACGGCTGGGCGTCAAATTAACGCTGTCAACTTTTCGCAGCGTGCACAGAAAGCATTAAAAACTAATTTATGGATTTGCAAGCCAACTCCAGCGTTGATTTATGTACACTCAACGAAAACAAGTGGCTTGATAGAGTAATTAAGTTTATATATCTCACCCACACACTCCACTCAACCAATCTCAAATACTCCATCTTATAAATACTTATAGTTTTTATATTTTTATAGTTCTATGTATTGAATAACAAATAGAAGAACTTGGACCTTTAAGATAAAACTGCATTTGTGAACGGAATGGCTTTTGATAATTATTTAAAATTATTTTGAGTTATCATAAATGTTGTAAACTCTAAGAAAAAAGTTATAAATAAATAAAGCTTTTAAGAATGAAGTTTTCAAGTTTAATTTACTTTTTTCCCACTTCTTTAAATACTTATAAGTCTTAAATATATTGAATTATATTTAAATGAACTTAGATTTATACGATTGTGCAAGGAAGAGCTTATAATAATTATAAACAAATATTTAGAGTTAGCAACGCCCAAGTACCCCCCAAGTACCCTCTTAGATCTTCAAGAAACTAAAGCTCCCCTATGATATATTCACCAAGTGTAATACTCACAGCACTTGGGTATCCTGCGGCACTTGGGGCACGGCGGCCAGCTTGTTGCGTATGCAGCGCACCGTGCGCTCCATGCAGGTGCATCCGGCTGGGCAGTAGATGGCCCGAGCTCCGCCGGCGAGCAGGAGCAGGCCGAGCAGCTGCAGCAGGAGCAGCTGCAGCACTTGCGGCGAACGCATTTTCAACGATATTTTCTGCACGCGCACTTCCGACCAGATGGATGTCAAGTCCAGAACTGAGTTCCTCCGCGACGCCACAACTGGCCACGACGATAAGCCCCGAGCGCGGGCGGAAGTGGGAGCCGCTACTACACGCTTATCACTCACTCTCCGCTGGCCACTGGACAGCGTCTACTCGAATCACTAATCGCGGAGCTGGGAATCACTGCGCAAGTGCGCCTCACATATCGCCTTAAAGTCACACAGCTGCACAGAGGGAGAGGAAATAATTACTTTATTGCATATTATTTAATTAGTTAGCTCAACTTTAATTATATTTACTGACCAAACTCCTAAAAGATATCAGAATTTATTAGAATCAATTAAGAATTTTTTGGTTTGTCTGAATCTCTGCTCCTGACAAAACCCTGATCTTTAATTTGGGGTAAGAGTTCAAATTGTACTCCTGACTTCCTACATTTCATTTTACGTTAACTAAATATTACATTAAATATTAAACAAATATTTTCAGCTAAATATATAAGTAAGAAATATTAAATACTTTCCAAAGCAGTTTGTTGTGAAATTCACAAGGTTACAGTTATTCTGTCTCACTTTAAAAAGATTTTCCAGAATTGAATCCACAAAATGTGAATTTAAAATTAGAAGAGGATTTCTAAATAATTTCTCTAAATAATGAGAAGAGTTCTCCCTACAAAATAATACCTCTTTACCTTTTTATTTTATTTCCCTCAATTTCAGTCGAATATTTGAGATTAAAGCGATATTTGTTCGAGTTTCTAGAAGTTCACTGGTCTCCCGACTTTTTTTTTGTTGATATCTTGGCTGATATTTAGTTCTCTGTGTATTCCTCGCGAATATTTAGTTATCAAGCTTTTAGTTATTATTTTAACGGTTCCGGGTCTCTTCTCTCCGGGTGAGCGAGTGAACTGCACGCGCCAAATGCCGACGAGCATCTGAGCGCCGAGCAAAAAATCCGGAATCGGAATCGCCGAGTTGCACATGCAGCGCTGCCGACGTGGGCAGAGGACTCCGGCAGAGCCAGCTGCTGCTGCCGCCTGCGACACCGCCGCCTCCGCCGGATGCAGACTGTGATAACATTTTCCTGAGGCCCTCGGTGCTCGACTCAAGAGGTTCTCGATATTAGTTGGCCGGCAAGCGGTGACTACGGCAGCCTACGCAGAGGATGGGCATGGATAGTGCCATCGGGTGAATGGATTGCCTACTCTATATTATATAGCAGTAGTCAAGGACAACCGGAACACAGGGGTCGTGTTGCACCGGCACTTCCGAATTTGTTTTCAGTGTGCCAAGCGAGCGCAAAACAAAACACAACAAGCATACGCCACGTTGCACTTGCCGGCATCGAGCATAGCATCAAAAGCTTTGCCCCGGCTCATTTTTAATGCATGAGGAGATGGATTTCAGCCCCCTGGATCGGAACACCCCATTTGTTTTTTCCCGCCCCCCCAAAACGAAAAGAGAGGAGGGTTGTGTATCCAAAACTGCTCGCTTTAGCGTTCGGTGATAAGACGCGAAATCAAATTTAAAAGCTATCAATTTGATATTAGTTCGGGGACCCAGCGATGAACCCTTTGGGGACAGCGTTTGCAGCGCGTGCCAGAGTGCAGAAAATGCTGAAGTTTCTTGTTTTATTTTGGGGTTCCCCACAGAGAAAAATCTAACCAGTAAGTAATAAATTAT
This sequence comes from Drosophila pectinifera, assembly GCA_008042775.1. Taxonomy (NCBI): domain Eukaryota; kingdom Metazoa; phylum Arthropoda; class Insecta; order Diptera; family Drosophilidae; genus Drosophila; species Drosophila pectinifera. The sequence goes on from VNKC01001868.1 coordinate 57,717, forward strand.
AAACAGTATGAGCCATCTTAATTACCTATTAAGTACGATAGGTTTAGTATTATTTTAGGATTGTTAGCTCCTTAGAAAAAGGAACATTTTTAAGAATATATCTAGTGAGCTATCTTTATATATTAGAAAAAATATAAATGCCTAATGATAATTTAATGGTAAGATGTGTTAGAAATAATCTATATTTTTCCCAGTGCATGCCATTTGATTTTTTGTTTCGAGACACATGCTGCATGCGCAGCTCATAAAATTTCCAGATTTTTTTTGGCCTGCAGTTTCATTTTGCCTCCTTTTTTTCGACAGCACTTTTTTGGTTAGCTGTCGAAGTTTTGAAATCAATTTGCAGATGATTTATTATGTTTTGCCGAGGGGTAAATAGAGCAAAAGATGCAGTGCAACAAGAGGAGCAGCAAGGAGTGCAGGGAGCGGTGGGAGCTGTGTGCATACGACATCGGCAAATGGCAAATGGGAAGCCACTACTGACGTTGATGAATGCCGCTGTGTATTGTTTTGCTGTCTATTCCGATCGAATTGCAGGTGATGCGGAAAATTTGCAAGTTATGCGACAGTTTTATGTGCCATTTTGTTGATTGCAAGGCAAGAAAAGGGAAATCTATTCGCAAATTGATTGCCAGGCTTTGGGGAAATGGGTAAAAAGCACTGGGGAAATTTGAAAGATTGTGTAGATGAAGCCACTGAAATTGATTAATTGGCCAATCATGTATTACAAATGTCTTTGATAGAGAAACTAACCTTTTAAATAACTTATTTATATAATTTTTGATTTTCGAAAAGTAACTCCCCTTTGTTAACAGTGCTGCCAGTAATATACAATACAGTTGGGCAGCACTTTTTTCAGCTGCCAAACAGTTGTTTTGTGCATGGGGTCCTATCGATAACTTCCAGGAACATCATTTCATTCTGTGTTTTCAGTATCTGTTAAACTTATAACTTTTATTCGCATTATAATTAAGAAGTTTTTAATATATAGAATATAGAATGTTAAAAATATACAATTGTACTCAAAAACATTAAATAATGGAGTAGGAAACATCGATACCAAACACATATGCTCAGATACCGATGTACATTTATGTTACCTTCAGCTCTAAGCCCTGTGTTTCTTTTATACGTTACCAATTGGACGCTATTTATAAAATTCATAGAATTCACTGAAATCTCTCCAGTTAAAACGTATTTAATGATTTCATTAACTTTGTTATTGACTCTGCACTCCAGATATCGATATAATGATATCGTGTTACTTCCACCATTAAGTTGAATAATTTTGCAAAATTTTGCCGATCAGCCGGGCAGCCTCCGCTAATTTCGCGATAAAAAGCATGTTTAGAATATTTTGATGCCTTATTTGCTATGTCCAAGCGCGGCAATAACATAACCTACATAAAACCGCAGGAACCGAGCTTCCTAGCCAAGCTGAAGGCGGAAATTGGCTACAAAGAGGGACCAACAGTTGAGACCAAGGTGCGTTCTTGTGCGGCCCGCGAAAACCGTGGACTTGTAATGCTATTTCCAGATGGAAATTTCCAATCATAATCTACGTAGCGCCAGCGATTGGAAGCGGATCCGGATCGGGAGGACTACGATTCCGGCGAGGACGAGCAGCGACCGGAACGCGAGGACGAGCAGCCGCAGGTGGTGGTTCTCAGGCCCGGAGATCTATCCGCCGAAGAAGCCCACCTGGAGAAGCAGTTGGCCGCCAAAGGTGCAAACACAAACATATATATATATATATATATATATATATATCGTACCTATATAATACATACTTACACGCTTACACACACACTTGGAGACACACACCCGGACAGCTATGCACGTGTGTGCGTAGGTAGGATGTTGTGTAGTTTGTCTTTCAGTTTAACTTTTCAGTCAGAATCGAGCGGTCGCTTCCACGCCTCTTCTGCCCTCGGTTACATACATACATATATATATAATATAAGTATATATACATATATATATTTAAATATACATACATACATTAGAAGCTATAAGTTTGTATGTATTGCGTGTGTTTGTGGCAACTCGCGTGTGTTTGTGCATTTTTGCAATTGAAAAAAAAGAAGGTGGAAATTTAAGCAAATATCGAAATCGGAATACAACAACTATAGAACGAAAGATCCGGAATTTGGATTATGAAGTGTAGGTGATTTTTTGGCTGTGTACATATTGAGTGTTTTTTCTGCCTTTTGGATAAGGTGTAGGCGTTTTTGGAGTTTTATTATTTTAATTTTATTTGTGGTTATCTACTTATGTACATATGTATGTAGAGGAGTATGTGATGTCCATTTCCATTAAAAAACATAAAGGTGGAAAAGCAGGGAGTTTATGATCGGATTTCAAAGTTAGGCTTTTGTTAGTTAGATTTGACTAACAAGATTCGGATATTGTTTTCAGCAAAATTTACATGCCTGGAGCTCTGTTTGCTTAAAATACGTATTTTTAGAAGAAGACGAGTTGTTATTCGCATAAAAAGGACACAACTTTATCAAAATTTCATTTAAGGATATTACAAAAAGTGTTTTGGGCAGACTTCGGACTATAAAATCAAAGAAATATCCGAAAAAAAAGTGATGGGATTAGAATACAAAAACCATAGAGGGAGTATAAAATATTCAATTTACGTCCTTGTTTACCCAAAACCTATCTGTTTTCGGAGTGTTTTCTACTAAGAACTTGCATTTTATAATCCCCCAAGGGCGGGGATTGCCCTGTGTTGCCATGGAAATCCAGACCACTCCTGCCTTGAAGAATCCCTCTTTTTGCCCAGCGGAGCACCCCTTACACACACACACCTAGGCCAGCTCACACACAGACGGCGGCGATGAGGCATACACACTGACATTTTCATTGGGGGCTCCGCTGCTCCGCCAAAGCATAGCATGTGATGAAAATCGTTGGCAAAGCGGGCAGAGCGATAAAGCAGCCGGCAAAGAAGTTAACAACAGCAGCTGCCGCCGCTCGCTTTGTCCCCGTCTCCCCGTCTCCCCTTCGCCGCTCTTTTTCTGCTGCTTGTGCTTCCTCTTTCTCCTCTTCCCTGCTTCCCGCTGCCCGTCGCCGCTCCCCCGCTTCGAGCAGCGCAGAAAATCGGGTGAAAACGTGTGCAAGAACGAACGGATGAAGGAGGCGGTCAAAGCGGAGAGACAATGATGAACGAAGCAGGCGCGCAAAGAGAAAGAGCCAAAGTGGCTTGACGACGTGGTGGTGGCGTCGGCGGAGGAGGAAGAGGAAGACGGGGTCAGGAGGAGAGGCGAAGGCGGCGGCAGAGGAGGAGCGCTGCGGGGGCGGGTTGCGAATTAGTAGGTGGAGCAGCAGCAGGAGGAGCGGGGCACTGGATTGGCTAGGTCCGAGAAAAACATCTTGTGGGCGGAAGAAGAAGAAGAAGCGGGAGCGAGGGGTTAAGGAAGGTGTAAGTGGGCGGTGCTGTCTTCCGATTTTTCCTTCTTGCCCTTCGTCATGCTGAAATTGCTTAAAACCCAGATACATTTTCCGATCGAAATTGGGGAATAGGAAAGTCCATGTCCTTTCTCCTTTGAAGAATCACAGGAGTACAAATGAATGAAATTTAGAAAATATATTGAAGAAACTTTATTATATATTAAAACTAATATCAGTTGATTTTTCCTAAATTATATCATTCGACAAGTAAATATTTATATTTCACGTTCAATTAATAGATGTTAAATCTAACAATTGAATTTTAATCTATTAATTTTTTAATTTTTTAAATCTATATTTTTTCTTATGTTTCATTTAGACATATGTATTTTGTTATCCATTTTCTGATAATATTAGAAATTTTAGTTCCTCTTTAATTATCAAAAGTTTTACTTAAGATAAAGACATTATCTTTTTGATTATTGTATTTTCAAACAAATGTATTTAATTTTAGAACGTGAAATCACAGAATATGTTTTCTAAAGCATTCGTGCAATTCCAAAGTTGAGGCATATTTTTAAGCCACATAAATTCATGATTTATACTTTATTTCTGAAGGAAAGTATGCACTATTTAAATCCCGATAAGTCTTAAGAAAGATACTTAATACTTTTAAAAAATTTGATTATCGTCAATTTTAAGTTTGATTTCTCGAAATACATATTTTGACATCTCAACAATTTGCTAGATTTTAAATAATATATTTAAAAAATAAACAAATAACAAGCCTCGTGCTCGTATATTTTTAGAACTTGCCGAGAAACGTGCGGATCTGACTCAGCCGATTGTCTTCAAGCAGCGTGTCAAGCAGCCCAACATTGAGGTCGATAAATCTGAATCCGTAACCAGTAAAAAGTCTGCAAAATCCGAGGATCCAGGAAGGAAATCCAAGAGCAAAAAGTCCAAGTCCGCCGCAACTACCAGTAAGCTCTCCTTCAACGAGGACGAGGAGGACGAGGCAGGAGAGGATTAGAGATAGGAGCCAGTTCTCCGGCTATAGCTTCCAACTTGCCAAGTCAACCCTCGGCGAATGATTAAGGTGAGAAACTGCAATTCCAAGATTTAAGGTTTCTATATTGTGTTGCGAAGTGAGTTATGTAGGTGAAGAATCGACTTTGCTTATGTATCGGAAGCCAAGCCAGAATGCCGCAGCTTTATGTTTTAAAAGAGATCATTTTTGGGCATTAATGCTTTAAAAATAATATTACCTTTAAGGGATATGAAATTATTAACAACTGCTGTACCCAATCATGTTACTTTCTGTTGAATAGTAAAAACACAAAAAACTTGGTGGTTTTTCTTCTTATCAGTTCCTCATAAAAAGATGAAGTAAGCTAAAAATAAGACAATAATCTGGGAAGCCTTTCAAATAGTTTGTCTATTATTAGTGTTACGTATTAGAATGCAATGATTAATCATCTGGTTCCAACGAATATCTAAGATGATTTTTAGGAAGGCACTTATTACCTTCCTTATTTCATACATTGAAACATTTTGAATATTGTCAAAAATCAAAGCCAACACTGGAGTATTTTCATATTTTTATTTAGAGAACATTTGATTCGTTCGATTTGTTTAATTGTGAGTGGATTCATTTCTTTATAATAATCATTTAGTGAGTCATCGTAAACTAATAATTATGCAAATTTATTTAATCCGAGTCGCGATTTGCTGGCTACTTACGACTTAACCTGAGTAATATTAATAAATATAAAATAAAATATATAAGGGCTGTCAAGACTCTAACTTGAAGATATCGTTCTCGAAAGTATCCATCCGATGGACATCCTTTTATTTTATTGAAAGATTAAGAATTCATATACTTATAAGCCCTAGGATATTATAATAACTTAAAGTAGCTAAAACTTTTTTCAGAGGTTCAAGATGTTTAATTTAAATTTATTAAATCAAGCTACAATTTAAATTGGTCTTAAATTAGCAGTTCCTTTTATAGTGAGTTAAATACAAATTAAAATGTTCTAATAAACTACATGTACAATGTATCTCAAAGTTCTTTTAAGATGAAAACTAGAAACAATCCAAATCTAATATTCACAAACTTTAATATACTCGATAATAATGTGCTTCATAATAATATCCGCTTAGAGATATACATAGATAGATAGTGATAGATATATTTTGATAATAGTAGAACTTAAACTAAATGTTCTCTTTGAATGTAACTTACTGAAATTCCAAAAATTTAAATAATGGTTATGTATATGTATATAGGGGTAAAAAAGATATTTTAAAATCTATAGTTACTAAAGTACACATGTTGCATTCCAAGCTAAATGTTATTCCCAAGAGCAATTTACCTCAAATTCTTTTCTATTTTTTTTGTGGGAAATTAACTTTTTTTTAACATGAATTTAGCTAATTTACTTTAGGAATTACAAAAGGTCACGTGTGTGTATAACATAAAAGTGCGGCGATAGTTTGGCGTCTTTAACGGTGGGTTTCGGTCGGGTGTAACTGAAAACCTTAACCCATAACCTATGCATCGCACTAAGCTAGATGATGATCACGGGGGTGAGATGAGATGAGTGTAGATGTGGATGGAAAATGAAAATGCGCCAGAAGCGGGTTACTTTCAAAATTTGTACTTGCATATAGACCAAATCGCACACACACACCAACACACACAGCCGTACATACGCTACATACATATTTAGTTGCATGTATACATATAGGTAGGTATGTACGATTGTATATGCCTTTGGTCATGGGTGCGAAAGAGAGGCAGCGTAATCTGAAATAAGTTGGAGGAAGAAGAAGCATCAGCAAAAGTATACAGTTTAAGACGCTCTAGTGTGTGTGTGTGTGTGCGTGTACGGGATGGGGGGGGGCTAGAATATTGGAGCTGCAATTATATTTGCCCCACACCCATTTCATTAACCGACTTTTCGCGCGCTCTTTCGTTTGAATTTCTGCACATGCGAAAACGCATAAATCCATCAAGTAAACCGGCGACAGGCAATGCCGTTTCAGTTTTGTTTTGTTCATTTCCTTCGTGGCGCGCGTACAATTGTCAAATGTTGTTTTTCCTCCCATTCCACGCCATTCCGTCTCCCATTCACATGGCCCATGCTCACACACACAAGCGCGCATGCACACCGACGCACACAAGAACTCGTGCCCGCGCCATGCGCTTCACACGGCCATTCGCTATTTTAGAGAGCGCTCCCAGCCGCTCTCTGCTTAGCCGGCAAGTAGCGGCTCCAGCTGTAAATATAATTGAGCATGAATCTGTAATTTTAGGTGTATAATTAATTGGAATTTCATGGTACTGGCTGCCGCCGCGGCAGCCGATGGTATTTGCCAGTGATTATCGATGTCCGATAGACCGATAGGTTGGCCATGCAACCATGCGCGCGCCCCGGCTGTTCGTTGCAACTCTGTTTTTGCTTTTTCCGCCTCACACATTTCCAGTTTTTGCCTTGTCCGCCGTTCGTTCGCTCGTCTCTTTCGGCGTTCTTTCCACTCTTATTTTTTCCCCGCAAGCCAACAACCCCACGAAAAATTTCGAATTTTCTCTGGTTTTTGTGCTAAAACGATCCTTGATTTGTTGTTTTCGGGTTTTGTTTACTGTGATCGAAGGACAGTTCAAAGGGGAAGCGGAGCAAAACAACAACCTGCCCGAGTGTTCGAGGGGGAAAATGTAAATGTAAGTGGCGGCGGCAAAAACAGAAGGCCGAAAATCATAAAATCGAAAAAGTTCAGTAAAGTATTTGGAAAATATCAATAAAAACCTATTAAATATGTATGTAATGAGGAGATCCAAGCCAACATAGAAGCAGAAAAACGCACACACACAATCGCAAGCGCCGCACACAGACAAAATACTAGCGCAAAAACACGCTCCTGTACCAAAAACGTACAAAAACAATGCAACAACAAAAAAAGTACTCCACCATGCCGCAACAACAACAGCAACAACAACTAAAAGCTAAAGCCAAACGTCGTCGTCATCCGTCCCATACCGACCCGGCCCCCGACCACCCTCTCCCTCACCGACCGCGTTGTATATATAGATTGTATATATGTATGTATGTATGTATGTGCAAGCGGTGTGTTTGTGTGCGCCTTTGCTTTGGTATATATGTATGTATGTGTGTCTGTATGTATGTCAATCGTTTTGTTCGGTAACTGTTCGTTAGTACATACAGACAGAGAGACGTACATATGTACATACGTACATATAAAAAACATACTTTGTTGTATATATGTATGTATGTAGGTATGTTTGTTTATGCCAAAGTATGTATTACATACATATATACATATGTGTGCAAATAGATTGTAACTCCCTAATGCCATTCCATGCTCGATTATTTATTATGATTTTTTCTGCCAGTGTAGTGGCTTATTTACATATTTACATACATATATTCATTACATATTAAATTGTATTTTAGTTTTAATCCAATATGGCAGCCATTTTGTATCAATCCATTCTTTGAACTCCCCGTACTCGGCGCCCCGCTCTCCTCAAGCTATCTTTTACTGTTTTCCTCTGTCTCCGCTGCTTCCTCTTCTCCATCGTCGCTTACCGCTCTTCCTCTTCCTCTTCTCTGGTTTCTTCCTCTTCTTGCTTCTTCCTCTCCCTACAGCCTTTTATTTTATTTTTTTTGTTGTAATATTTTTAAAGAAAGAATAAGAATGGTTTTTAATTCACCTAGATTTTTGCACATTTTTTTTGGGTGATTGTTTAATTTTTATTTTCGCCTTTGCCTTCGCCTCGCATTTAGCCTTCCTCGCTTCTCCCTTCCCTCCCCCGTTCCATTCTGCAGTCTTAGCTCTTTTTTTATATTTTCACTCTGCCCGCTGCGCTTTGTGCTGCTCATTCGTTGCTTTTTGCTACTTTAGTTTTCTTTAACGTGCCAATTTTTCCGGTTGGTCTAAAAAGAAGCCCCCGTTATAATTTGTCAAATTTCTCGCCAAGATCCCTTTAGTAACTAACTCTATCTATACGATAATCCCATTTCAGAAACACAAACAACTGGAAGATACACCGACTTGGGCACATTCCACGGTACGCAGAACGACGGACACGGATTGCAAATGACTGAAGTCGATGTCGCTTTGCCGGAGGGCGTGGCCGAGCCCACAACGAAGCTTGCCAGCGCATCAAACTCGCCACAGCCAGAGCCACAGCGCCAATCAGATTCCCCGCAGCCAGCTGAGAAGGAGGTGGAGGAGGAGGAAAAGGAGCAGTCTGAGAAGCTAAATGCTGCTGAACAGCAGCTGGATGGAAGCAAGAAGAAGCTGGAAGAGTTGGACAAAAAGATCGATATCCCCGCCGCAGACGCCGCCAAAGATGACGACGTTACAGACGTTACAGAGGCCTTGCCAAAGGCTCCGGCGCCCGAGGAGCTAACAGAGGAGGATGACGACGAGGAGGACTTGGATGGTGAGGACTCACAGATAACCAGCACCAGCTCGAAAGAGCCAAAGCTCCACGACGATGAGTTGGATGAGGAGGCAGAGGAGGAAGAGGTTACCACAAACGGGGATCATGAGCCTGAAGCCGAAGCCGAGGATGAAGATGAGGCCGAGAAAATAGGCAGCACGGCCGAGAATAGTTGTGAGGCCGAGGATCCACTGGGAGCGGCGGCCACTGTTGAGGAGGTGGAACTGCTCAGCAAGAAGACAAGTCTGGAGGAGGGCGAGAGCGAAGAGGACGCCATGCTAGATGACGAAGAGGAGCTGGATCTGTCGGCGAAAAAGGCCAATGGCTTTGTCAAGCAGAAGGAGAACGGCCAGGCGAGTGCGTCGGAAGTTAGTGGCGTAGTTAATCTGGACGATGAGGATAGCGACGAGGAAATGGAGGATCTCACGGCCCACAAGGTACCGGCCAATCCCATAGAGACGGCGGTCAATCCACCGCCCAACATCAACCACAACAACAGCGGCAATGAGTCCTCCGACGATGCTGTGCTCATTGCCTCCGATTCTGAACCGGAGACATCTGCCCCGCCGCCTCAGGCTCCAGTGCCTGCAAAGAAGCTATCGCCCGTGGTGGCAGCAGCAACAGCAGCGGCGCCAGTCGTCAAGGCCACGCCCCCGCCTCCCGATGACGATGACGACGACGATGACTGCGTCGTGATCGAGGACGACACACCGCCAAGTATTTCGCCCAGCAGCGGCAAGCGCAAGAGCGAACTGGACGAGCTGCAGCTACAGCCCAGTCACAAGAGGCAGCGCAGCTCGACGCCCTCGGGCCTTGGACAGCTGACCATTAAGGATGCCCGCTCGCTGATGCCGCTCGATGGCAGTACGGCGATATCCGGAGCGAGCGCAGGTCCGCGCGACTCCATCTACCCGGTGACCATCACGAATGCCGTGACGGGAGCGGCCACCAATCTTGGCATTGTGCCGCCGAAGCTGGTTCCCATGTCTCCCATGAATTCCAGTCCTGTGCAGCAGTTGAATCCGCCAACGTTATCGCTTACCGGACTGCCCAGCATGACGAACAATGCCAACCTGCTCCCCGGCCTCACTGACGACATGTTCGTTTTGGAGGCGCCCTCCTTCATTGTACCCTACATCTACGAGAAGCCGCCGCACGAGAACATCTGCGAGGTGGTTAAGGCCATCGAGACCAAGTATGCGCTCTCCGCGGAGGATCTGGCAGAGGCGGACAAGGGCGATGAGTTCGACATGATGACCGAACAAAACAAGGAGGACAAGCCTGCGGAACAGGGTGCCGGCGAGGCAGTCAGCGGCGGCAAAAAGAAAAAGAAGCGCGGCGATGACGAGTCCTGGTCAGAGCAGTCGGATGATGATGATGATGATGACGATGACGACGATTCGGAGTCGGGGGTACGCACCAAGGTGCTGATAAAGGAGGCCAACGATGATCTGACAGCGCTCAAGGGAGCCATTAAGCCCGCCGCCGCTCTGGCGGCCACCGGAGGTGTGACTAGCACCACGGCGGGCAGTAAGCCCGGGCAGGAGAACTACTTTGAGAGTCCGCTGGGCAAGTTCTTTATGGATATCGGCGTGGGTCTCGTCCAGGAGTATGTGCAGGCTGATTTGTTGCGGTTACAAAAGCGCAAGATGCGCAAGGCTCAGGTCGGGTCCAAGGAGTTCGAGATGGCGATCAATGCGCTGTCAGGGAATCTGCAGGCTTCCAAGACGAAAAACGCACCCTTCAAGTTCCGGATGAAGCGCTGCGAGTTCTGCAACTTCAAGTCGGAGTCGGCCATGGCGATGGCCAATCATTACGAAACGCCGCACATGAACGGTGTGCTCTACAAGTGCAATTTCTGCACATTCGAGATCAGGAACGCCACGGAAATTGTCTACCATATGGAAGCGGTGCACAACATCAAGGCGCGCCTGATAAAGCCACTGCCCTATCATCAATGCCCGAACTGCGGCTTCGAGGACAATGGCAAGGCGAAGCTGGCGCGCCATCAGCCGGTCTGCGCCAAGAAGTTCCGACCGGAACTGAATTTGGCGCCACCCAACGATTGGGAGGCACCGGCCAAAATACCGCGTATCAAGCCGCGTCACGGTCTCGTCGGCACGGCCACCGCCTATCAGGTAAGAATTTTGGAGTTGCTTAATAAGCCAATCAATCTCTAATCGGAATGCTTTCCCGTTTTTCAGGCCATGGCCGCACAGGCGGCGGCGCAAAAGGCAGCTCTGGCCAATATACAGCAACAGCAGGCGGCGGCACAGGCCAGAAATCTGCAGGCAGCCGCTCTGGCTGCTCAAAATGCAGCCAAGATGCGGCAGCGAGCACCGCAACCACCCAAGCAGAACATGGTGCGGAATCCGGCGCCGGTGCGTGGTGGCAATTCAATCAACGCGAGCCTGTCGCTGCCCAACAGCTATCAGCTGGCAGCGGGACAACTTGTCCAGGTAAGCTGATATTTTTCTACTCCATTTATCCATGGTTTTAATTCCTCAATCATGTTCCCCAGCAGGCATCAAAAAAGCCGATGGCCGGTCAGCCCAGCATCTCCATAACGCCATTACCTCGACAAAGCTCGGTGGGAGCCAGTGGAGCGGGAGCGGGAGGAGCGTCGTCCAGCAAGGTGCCGCCGACAGCGGCAGGTATGAAGCCCGGCCAGAGTCCCAGCGGCAACAACAAGGCGCAGTTTGTCATCTGCGAGATCTGCGATGGCTACATCAAGGATCTGGAGCAGCTGCGCAACCACATGCAATGGATGCACAAAGTGAAGGTACAGCTGAGTTTCCATTTCCCCCGATATTCTCCTTGCTAAACAGATTTCTTGCTTTGCCTACAGATTCATCCCAAGATGATCTACAACAGGCCGCCGTTGAACTGTCAAAAGTGTCAATTCCGGTTCTTTACGGATCAGGGCTTGGAGCGTCACTTGTTGGGATCACATGGCTTGGTTACAAGTTCCATGCAGGAGGCGGCCAACAAGGGCAAGGATGCCGGCCGGTGTCCAGTTTGTGGAAGGGTATGCGTCGAGCCCTTTGATGGTCTCGAACAGTAAAATCTAATTCCTTTTTATCTTTCCCCTTGCAGATGTATCAATGGAAGCTGCTAAATCACGTTTCGCGCGATCACCACATGACCCTGAAACCCGCTCACCTCTCCTACAAGTGCACCGTATGCACGGCCACCTTTGGCATGTACAAACAGTTTGAGACGCACGTGTACACGGCTCACAGCACGGTAGCCAGGAAGGCGATGGACAGCAAGAAGAATAGTGCGCAATCGTCAAGTGGTTCGGGATCTGGGTCAGGAATGTCCTCGCGCGGCTCGCTGGGAGCGGCGAATGATTCACTACTGAAGCCGCTAAAGATTAACGATGAGATCACGATTATACCGCAACCCGCATCGAAGCCACGCATCACAAATATGGAGAGTCATGTCATAGGTACGTGATTTGGGGGAGGATTATTGCGGTTTTATGAGTTATTTGTGGAGATTTTCCATTGTTACAATTAGAATTTGAGGTTGAAATTTTACAAATTAGAATTTGAATTATTAGAAAGCTTAATTGAGAAGATTTAATTGATTTAAATAACTTTTTAATGGGTTTAATGGGTTTAAAAGAACACTTGCCTAAAATTCTAATAAAAATATGAATATTGATCAAATTTCTTGCACTAAACGATTCTAATTGTTAATGTCTCAGAGGTAATTTTTGTTTTGTAAAGTTGATAAACCAAAAATCTTTTCTTTTCCTAAAGTAAATACTAATTAAATGTCTTATTCTCTCTCCCTCACAGATTAAAGAAGCGTGCTTGTTGGATCCATCAACCAAAAACCTAATCTCGCAAAAAGTTTGCAGCATTGACAGCGCGCGCTTTAACATTTAGTTTCGTTTGTAAGCCGAGCTGTGACCTTGCCGCGCCCAAGGTCGCGTCCATTTTACTTCAGTAAGTCGAATTGTATAAAGAGCAACCGAAATAGGGAACCGGAGGAGGAGCAGTGAGGGAGGTAATTCCCAACTTGCGGTTTAATCACTAACACACACCAGCTACAGGATACACGATAAAACATACCGCTAAACAGAATACAGATATAGAGAGAGATACCATAGTTACGGATTTTAGTTACATACGTTTTTGGAGTGTGCACATAAGTTGAAGTTGTAGCTACTACTAAAATATACTACCACATACACACAACATATATATATATAAATATATTTAAAGCTATATTTAAATGCATTAATTTGAAAGAAGCCGCCAGAGAGCCGCGCATCGTCTGCATGATGACTATGTAAATTAGTTAAAAACTAAAGCTATTTATACGACAAAAACAAACAGAAACTAACGAGTACGAGTACGAGTGTATCCAACAAATGTGTGTTGCAGTATGTGTATATACATTTTGAATAGGTTCCGCGCCCCCAAACGAAAAGAACTTATTGTGTGCTTCACGTTCTCGCCTCCCGAATCTTGTAGAGATTAATCGATATAGAGATGAGGAGTTAAGTGCAACTACTGGGAGATGATAGGCGGCAGCCATTCGCCGCTTCTACACTGATCTGAGAGACGACGGAGACGTTCGACATTTTAATTTTTGTGTACAAGTTTAAACTTATATTTATATATTATTACACATTATCGATTAATATTAAAGTATATATATCATCTATTAGCGCCTAAGGACAACCCCCATGTACTACAGTTATAAAGCAAAAACCACACACAAAAACAAAACTGAAAAATGAGAAAAATTAAAAACCTAGTTAATATAAATCTACAGAGGACTTGTATGGCATTTCCCCAAGACAGATCGGGCGGGCCTCTCTCTTCTGGAACTTCTGGAACCACTCGCATTCGTCCATCCATCATCCGCCGACGTCAGAGGTGAGAAGTGCTCAGGGAATGCTTTTAGCATTCGCCACAGAGACGACGAGTCACATGATGGAACCGCCTCGCACCGCTCCGCTGACCAGATAACACCAGTTGGACGGACAGACAGAAAGAGAACTCATTTACCTAGCTCTAATGCGAAATTTATTTTTACTCTACAAAATAGAAAAAGTGAAATTCCAACCTTGTGATGGATGGAGATGTGACCAAGGTGATCTCTTGTCCTCGTCCAGTCTTGTCTAGCACTGTAGGTACTCTTAGTGTGTGTGAAGCCATTAAAACTAAGTATAGGCCTAGAGTATGTGTAACATAGGTTTGTATGGGGAGAGCAATGCACTGCATCACGTTTAGATGAGAAGATTAGCGACCTAGTCCTCGGGCTCGGCCAGGGCCACCTCGTTGTCCGTGGGCGGGTTGACGGGCAGCGCCTGCCCGATGGCCGACGAGGGCGGGAACAGCTGGGCCGCATGCGAGAGCTTGGCCAATGTGTCCTGGTCGAGTATCTGCGGCTTATCGGCGGCGCTGGTATTGGACTTGCTCAGCTGGTAGAAGGCCGTGTCGCTGTGGGTAATGTTCACAATGCTACCGGTGAGCGGCAGTGTCTCCAGCAGTTCTTGGGGGCTACTGAAGGCTCCTAGGTTCACAGGCGCGATACCAGTAAGCACCTGGCCGGTCACATTCGTCTGGATGGGCAGCGGAATGTTGCCCAGGTCAATGTGACTCTTGTTGCTGTGCGTGTCGTAGAAGGTGAGGTCGACGCGCTCCTGGCTCTCGAAACTGGTGTCATTCTCGCCCACCTCCGTCAGGATGCCGATCTCATAGACCACCGCCTTGACCACGTAACTGAAGAGGAGGAATGTGGTGGTTAGGATCAAAGTCATCTGTTACCCTAACTCACTTATTATTTTATTAGATCCTAGTTTGGAACTTTCTTGATCATTAAAAGATTTATGATTTCGTTTGAAACTTGAAGGAAATCTATTAATATTTAATTATCTGTATTGCCAGAAATATTGGTTCTAATTAAGTTCAGTCCTCAAAATAGATTGACGCAATTCATTGAGTCGACAAATGTGCAAATTAATTTGTTTGTGAACGGCTTTCTTTCCGGATTCTTTAAAAACAATCTCATGTGCGTAAATGATTCTTAATTGTATAAAATCACGGGAATTTTAAAACGCAATTAAATAATACTATTAAGACTGTTATTTCTTAGATTAATATTTCCCCTTAAAATATACTTACAGATTCTTTGGGGTATCGTTGACGCTGGCTCGCAGCTCCTCGATGGTCTGGTTGTCGATGCCGGAGCTGACATCCAAAACGGGCAGGGAGCAGCCAATGGCCAGCAGCATGCCGAGCACAGCGGCTCCAAACACAGCCTGGTGGACCTGCATCTTGTCTAGGTAAGGAGTACAACGGCCTGCCTGTGTAGCTCTGTGCTCTTAGCTCTTAGCTCTTAGCTCTTAGCTCTTAGCTCTTAGCTCTTAGCTGGGGATAGTGGCTCCGGTGCCTCGCCTGACTTTCGCGCGTTTAAAGTTAATTAGTGCAGATCCGAGCGCTTTTATAGCAAAACGGTGCGCAGGCATTGCCGGATGAGCTTCGGCCCGGGAGACTTTGCGAGGCGCGATTCCGCGTAATTATCAACTGTTAATTGCCCGACAGGTTTGCCACTCTGCTGCTCCGGCGGGGCTCTGAAGTCGCGCATCTCCACCAAACTTGTAGTTTCTAGGCACCTACGTCGGACTTGGCTTCCGTTTCGAACAGGCTTCTGGCTGGGATTACGGGTGCGCTGCGATATTGTTTTCAGCAGACTCTAATTAATTGTGCTCGTTTCCGAGCGTGTCCCAGGGACTGTCCCGAATCGGAGGCCCATTGGCCCCTGACTACGCAAATCTCAATCTGGTGCCAAAACAACTGGCCCAAAAATAAGCCCATAAACATTGCACCTCCCATGACGCACTCGCCGGTGATTGCATGTGGCCTGGACACGCGCCCGTCTGCGTGGGTATTGCCATTACGCATACGCCCCGTCTGACGTAGACAACCCTGGCAATTAATATGAAATCTCAGAGCAGAGAGTTAACATATTCACAAGTAAAGCTTCCTTGAATTCTTCATCGTATTGTACGCAAATTATCACCATTATATGGAAGTGATATGTAGTGCTTACCGATTTATTAAATTTTATTCTTAGTTAATACAGTTGAACTTTAAAAATAGAGGTCACATACCAATCTTGGTAGCTCTACCTTTTAGAGGCTGTGATATAGAGGGGCTTATATGGACATACGGGCAACGGACAAAAGGACATTCCTAAATCAGAAAATTTCAGTAATACCCCAGAAAACAGTCCCAGTGAGATCAACATAAATATCTCTCCACTCAGAAGTTAACAATCAACAATTTTGACTGTACAAATATGCTGACTCACAGCTTGAATTAGTGCCCAGATCTTCGCAGATATTACGCACATCCCCCGCCGCCAGATGCCTCATAAAAAACTGTAATCAAATTAAAAACTTTAACATATTTTCTATTAACAACTCGTATATACGAGTTAATTGAGTTATTTGGCACTGGAGCTAACCGCCTGAAGCCGCCCAATCTCCGGCATAACCAGCCTGATCTTGACTTCCAATCTGGACTGCCGCCGGATAGGGATTTCGGCCCTTAATCTTTCTCCGGCAGATGGATGAGTTCGCAGTAAACGTTTTGCGGTTAGAGGCAAATCGCCATTTCCAGGCACGTTCCTCCAACAAGTTTCACCCCCGACGGACATGAACCTTTAGTCTCAGCGGAAAATTTTCAAAATTAATTTGCACATCAACTTTGTGCCTGCGGTGATCTCATGTCGGAATGAATGCTCTAATTATGAAGTGTTAAAGAGCTTCAGTAATTGCAATTGCAGGCCAAAGTGCAGTCGCCTTCGGACGGCCGAAAGATGCAGAAGTGTCTCATAAGTGTCATGAAAAATAATATCTAATTTACGATCGCGAATTCGGTTGAAAATCGCGTATTTGCTTATTATATGTGCGTATGTTTTTTTTTTAATACCGATTGTTGTGGCCTTTCAAAGTCTCCAAAGATATTGTTTTTATTTTGATCGGTTTCGAGGAATTGATTTTCGGTTATTTTAGTAAATGTATGTTAATTCGCACAATTAGGACAATCAACTCGGCTTTAGCAACGCCGCGGCGCTTTCAGATGTGACTCGACGAAACTCCTGGGTCACATAGCACATATCTTGAGATCTCTTAAATTTGTAAGTCCGTGTGATATATTTAAAAGTTTTAATTAATTAAATTAATTAATAATGAATTAGATATTTGCCAGCGAAGGTCTAAAATATTTCTAGTATAGAATAACGATAGAAAGTCAATTACTTTGTTAATAAACCAATAAGTTTTTGCATTACACACTGATTACACATTTTTTTCAATTAACAGAGCATTTATTTACTTTAATTTATTTAAAGAATTTTCAGTATTAACTATTTTTCTTAAGACCTTAAGACCGAATCACCTCGAAGTCTAAATCTGTATATAAAATCAATTTTAGTTGTAGAAAAATGATTCCGTATTAAGCTATTTATTATGCATAACTTCTAAGCCTTTTCCCTCAGTGTCTCCACTGTGGATATCCGGCAAACAAACAGAGAACCCGGGAAAGAATTAATATAGATTAGGTTTGGGCCCAAACATCGGAGAAGTAGCACGCGCAGGCACCGAAACAAGTTCGCCAAACCAAGCGGCTAAAAAGTGCTAACTGAACGTAATAATAAAGCTTAGCTTAGACCGCAACTTTCAAGCTGCCGCGATGATCGCCGGCGCCTGGGAAAACTTTAAAAAGTCGACGGCAATGCTGCCGTTAACTTATTTCCGATCTGAGCTTGGAGCTGACAACACAACCCCCGGGAAATACTCAGCAATCAGCAGCAGCACCAGTGGCCATGAAGTGCACTTTGCTAACTACCGTGAGTAGAGCTCAGGGGAGCTAAGACCAAAGGTCTAAAGCTTAAGGGAAAATAATGTTGGAACATTGGGATTTCAATAACAAAATCTCCTTCTCTCCTCCAGTTGCTGGCGACCCTGGTGGTCTCCGCTGTGGCCGCCCCCTTCGACTTCAGCGATATCTTCTCCAGCTTCCAGACGGTGGATAAGCAGGATGTGGTCAAACGGCATGTTCAGGCTAATCCCGATGGCGAGCTAAAGCAGATCTCGTTCCACGGCCTGATCGGTGATCTGGAGGACAGTCTGTTCGAGTCAGCGCTGAGCCTGCACCAGGCCAGTGCCCCCGGCAGCGAGGTGGAGGAAGTAAAGCCTGGCCAGATTGTGGAGGAGGAAGAGGAGCATGCCCTGACCAAGCGCTCGGATGGGTCCACTCCCGCAACGACGGAGTCTACAGATGAGGCCGAGGCCGAGGCTCGCAAGATTTTGTTGCAGACCACCAGGAAGGTGCCCGGCAGCGAGGACGCGCCCGCTCACCTCATCATCGACCATGTCTCCGTGCAGCCCCATAATGGCGGCGTCCTGCCCTTGATTCCCACCTTCCAGGTGCACCACACCAAGCTGGTCTCGGCCACCATCAAGGACGACTCGAACAGCGAGGGCGGCGACGGCAAGCAGACCAAGATTAGCATTACCAAGACCTCGATCACATCGACGGCGCCGCTCGAGAGCGTGGAGGAGGCGGTGGCAGCCACGTCGGGCTCTAGTTCGAGTTCAAGTTCCACGAGCACTACCACAGAGAGCCCCACCACGAAGGCAGCTCAGGAGAAGGAGCATACGGAGGCGGCGGACAAGACAAGCTCCACCACCGTTCAGACCACCGTGACTAGCTCCAGCTCTACCACCACCACCACCACCAGCACCACCGAGAAGCCCATTGAGAAGCTGAAGAAGGACGAGGAGAAGCTCAAGGAGAAGGTGGCCGAGGTGGAGGCCGATCCCGTCATCCTTTCGGCTCGCGTTTAAGCTAGTCGACCCCTGAACTCCCTCTCCACGAACTCTAGTTGTAGCCTCCATCCAAACTCATCCCCAAACTCACATATTTATGACACGCCAAGTTCAATTAAAGTCATGTGATCCGACCTTTATTTGCATTTCCAATTCACACTCAGACGGAGCCACTGGGGGACTGGGGACTGGGAATTCTGCCAAATTTGAGGCTCTAATTGCTCAGCTAAACACAGGCCATAATGAAACCCAGCAGCGGGAGAGATTCACTGAGGCATGGAGAGACCTTCCCTTCCCAGAATCTCCGATCTCCGGGCGAGAAAAACCTCGCGTGGATATGCAAATAATACAATCAGTTCCCATCCACACGCCGTGTGTGTAGTGTGTGCTTAAGTCTCAATTGGGTTAATTAAACATTGCCAAAAATGTTCAGCGAACTATTCAATCGATTTGTTTATGTATTTTTTTACCAATGTGATTAACACTCCATTGCTTGCTCAATGAGTCAACATATTGCAATCAAGTGCTTCCAATTTGATTGGCAATTTGCAGAGAAAGCGATAGCAAAGTGCACCTGATGGGGGTTTTAATAAAAAATAGAATTTCACAAGCCCCTTTTACAATGGGAAGTATATTTTATTTATGTAATATTTTGGTTTATATATGGCAATATCAATGGTAATCATAAAACTCGAGTGTTATTTAAAGGCGTGAATTGTTGATATTTATTCTGTGAATATTCTGGCGAAATTAACATAGAGCTGCTTTTCGAATTTTCTTAACATCATATTTAAGCCAAAAATGGAATGTCAGCCAAATGCAGTATATAGTCCGATTCACCGTTAAAAGCTTAATTATTTATGTTAAGAATATTTTTAACCTTCAGTTGTCCTTAAAATTAGTACATAAAAAACCCCATAGAATTACCTAAAAATGGGTAAACCTGATGTCTTCTTAACAGCATATCATGGCCAAAAATGAAAAGATAGCCAAATTCAATATACGGCCCGATTCGCCGTTGAAATCTTAATTATTTAGCAATTAAATATTTGAAAAAATTTGAAAAAAAAATTTTGGTCAATTTTTGAAAATTTGATAAGGGGTTACATCATTAAAATTGTAAAAAATTGGCCAAAAATTTTTTTTTTTCTGATCTTTAAACTCAATATGCAGATTAATTAGCCTAATAAAAACTAACACAGAACTGCTTTCCGAATTGAATTTAAGGCTGTTTTGACCTAGTTATGAATATTTTTGGCCTTGAGTTGTCCTTAAAATTAGGACATAAAAAACTCCTTTAAGAACCTAAAAATGCGTAAACCTGATGTCTTCTTAACAGCATAATTTGGCCAAAAATGGAATGACAGCCAAATGCTATATATATTCCGATCCGCTGTTTTTAAGGCTGTTTTGGCCAAGTTATGGATATTCTTAAGTTTGATTTGTTCAAAAATTAGGATATAAAAATGCCAATTTAAGGACCCAAATATCCGCATACTTGAGGATTCTGGAGAGCATAATTTGGCCAAAAATGGAATGACAGCCAAATGCCATATATATTCCGATCCGCTGTTTTTAAGGCTGTTTTGGCCAAGTTATGGATATTCTTAAGTTTGATTTGTTTAAAAATTAGGATATAAAAATGCCGATTTAAGGACCCAAATATGCCCTTCTTAAGGATTCTGGAGAGCATAATTTGGCCAAAAATGGAATGACAGCCAAATGCCATATATATTCCGATCCGCTGTTTTTAAGGCTGTTTTGGCCAAGTTATGGATATTCTTAAGTTTGATTTGTTCAAAAATTAGGATATAA
>VNKC01001871.1:0-37187 GCA_008042775.1 Drosophila pectinifera
CGGGTTCGAGTCCTGGCCAGGACAGAAGTAAGATTTGCGAAATAATTTAACTTATCAAACAAATAATGGTTTATAAAAGCTTAATAGATTAATGATTATACTTATTTCTTCGTTTTTGAGTAACAAATTCACTCTACAAAATTTAAAAGTGAAATTTTAAGTTCAGCTAGGTATCCTTGGTTTTGTCAAAGGCCCTAGGGGCGTCTTGCTGGCCACAACGAAATAATTGAACTTTTCTTATTAGACCTTATATCTGGTGCCCATAGGGTACTAGGGTATTATAACAGGCAGATAGAGCAATCTCCGACCTATATAGTCTTGCTCAACGTCACCAGCCGCGTTAATTTAGCCATATCCGTCAGTCTGTTGTTTCACAGATCTCAGAGACTATAAGAGCTAGAGCTACCAAATTTTGGCACAACATGCTTATCTGTTTCATGCAGGTAAAGCTTGTTTTAAAATTTTGCCACGCCCACATCCGTCCTAGAAAATCAGAAAAAACCTCACCAAATCTATACTTGATTTTGATTTCGGATAGGGATTCCAGAATTTAAATAAGGAATCCTATACGGACGTTTTCTGAAAATATTTAAGTATAATCGGATCATAAACATGGAAGATATAGGCAAAAAGGGTGGATTTTCAAGCAGGCCCTTAACCGCTACAAAAGCCTGTTGCCGAAATAGTCGCGGGTTCAAGTCCTGGCCAGGGTACTTATATTGTTCGATTTTTTTCTACCTTTTATAGTGTTTTTCATTTCAGTTTTTTTTTTTTTAACATAACTATAGTTGTAATTAAATTATTTATTTAACAAATATATTTCGATTGTAGTCAATGCACAGCAGCAGCAAATCTGATTGGCCCACGTCAATTTGACTATTAAGAATTAAGTACACACGTAAAATAAAAAAAGAATACAAGAAAGTAAGAACATATAGATTAAAAACAACAACAAATTGATTAGAAAGTTGCGGGGACTGAGGACTGAACCTCCGATCTTGCAAAAGTAGCGAGCTGCACCGACGCAGACCACTAGGCTACTCCCATAGCTTGGTCCTCCGCGGCGATTGTCCTAATTAATAGTTCGGGTATGTCATAATCGCTTGCTCAACTGCAACATTCTTACTGGTTTTAAGTTGACAAAAACTGGATCTCATTAAGTTATTTTGTAAATTTAAATAAAATTGACATTTTCATTAATATTTTACTGAATCTTGTTTCAATAACAACTATATACATTTTTGGATAACCTTCAAGGAATGATCCTCATCAGTACATTCACAAGCATTACTCTAAACCCAAAGGCGGAAATCGTCTTCTGCTTGGATTGAAGCGAGATAGAAGACCCCAAGAAGAGAGCGAGATAGAGAGCTGCTATATTTTACATTATTAATTTATTGTTTTTGTTTCGGCTTTTTTTTGTACAAATAGAAAACAGTTTTTTATGATTTAGCAATTAGAAAATTGCTCATATTTTGTATACATATCTCCATATAGTTATTAGTTCTCCCGCGACAAAAGTACATTTTTAGTTTAGGTTTTACATCCGAACACAAAACAGAAAAGGGAAACAGAAACAGAAAAATGCGCGTATGTTAAAAGTTAGAGACAAAAAAATATGTTTGTTAATAATCATTGTATAACTATGCAACGCTTTCACATCATTCTAATTTGGACAAAGTAATAAGTAATAATATATATATATATATAAAGAATTTTGGGGTGACCATCGAGCACTACTTAAATGGATTGGGACGCGCCTTGAAGACCGTCATCTTGCGTATCTCCTTTATCTCCTCCACCTCGCATCGTTTCCGTTGTTCATCTTGCTGCAAAAAGGAAACGGAGACAGGTGTAGGTTGTAGGTTGAATAATAGTACGTATTGAATATAAATTAATGTAATGTGGTGGGTCTGGGTCAGAGTCTGAGACTGAGACTGAGCATGACTGGACTGAACGCCTGACTCATCTACACTCCCCCTGTCTAACCCTATCTCAGCGTTATTCCAGCTGAATCACAGCGGGAACTTCAGGGCGATAAGCCAGCCTTGGACTGGGGCTGTGGGGCTTTGCTCTGCAGCCCCTCTTAGTATCTGTGCTCCGGGCCGCCATGCCCGTTTTGCCGTTTGTTTGCCAGCGAAAAATAGAGCAGAAGCAGAAGCAGGCAGTCGCCGCAGCCACTTTGCTGATAAGATTATCGCGCAAATGCCTTTCTCGAGAAAAGAGATGGGATGAAGAAAAAAAGAAGAGAGACTGAAAGCGAAACTAAGACAATGCAAGGTCGCAGTCACGAGCAACGGATTTGCCTTGCAAATGATTCCATAGGAAGCAATGGGATGCAGGATATGCTGATAATGTATGTGAAGATCATTACCATTATCATCAACCTCCCAGCAGTTCGATCGGCTCAGCAGAGACTGGAGGGCGCGGCAGCGGCAGCAGGCGAGCTCTGGACGCTCTGATCCAGCGCTGCAGCGGTCTGGCTGCTGTTGGATGACGGCGCAGTGGTGGCGGAGTAGGGCGAGGCAACTATCGTTGAGGAGTCATCGGCAGCGGAGAGCACGCTGTTGTCGCCGTAGAAGCGCGGCTCGTCATGCGACTCGCCGCCGGGAGAGGCGGCCTCTTCGTCAGAGTCCTCATCGTTGGAACTATCTCCGGCAGCCGTCGTCGTTGTGTTGAGCTTGTTGTCGCCAGCGCCAGCGCCGGTGGAGGCGCCGCCAGCAATCAGGGAATCGCCAGCGGAGCTGGGTTGCACGTGCGTCAAGCGCTCGTAGCAGGCGTCACAAACGCGCAACGCCTTGGTGCTCTGCTGCGGCAGCAAAAACTTCTTGGCCGAGCAGCCGGCACAGACGACGGCGCCGCAGTTACGACAATGATGTCTCCGTTGAATGAAGGTGAACTGGGTCTTCTTGCAGTGCATACAGACGCTGGCATCGGTGTCGGGCACCCAGACGGCGGCATGATTCTCCACCGGCTTCTTTCCGCTCTTGCGCAATAGATCCTCCACACACTTGTTGATATGGGCCATCCACTCCTGCTTCTCGGTGCTGGTGGCGGCATATACCACAAACGATTTGGTGGTAGTGCGTATGTACCAGCCGTTGCGGTACTGCTGATTGTCGGCAATGGACTCCAGCGAGACTTCCTCCAGCGGCATGATGTGCTGCTTGTTGTACTTCTTCTTCCCAATCACAATGTTCCCGTAGACGAGAATGTCGTTGAACAGGAAGAACTGCCGCGACTTGGGACGCTTGCGGCACATCTTGGTCAGGACGCCTTCGCCGACGAGGACGCGACCCTGCATGGCCAGTGGGACGCCGGAGCTACCAAAGCAGCTCTCCACGGAGGTGATGCGGCGTGTATTGGCCTCGGAATTGACCAAACGGTCAACCATGGTGTCTTGGGTGTTTGTTGGAGTTGTGGCGAAAGTTTTTACTGCTGCTGCTGTTGCTGCTGTTGCTGCTGGTGCTGCGGGTGCTGCTCCCCTGTTGCTTTGCCTTCCGCCGCTCTCAGAAAATGGCTTCGAACTCGGAAATACGAAAACCGAAATCCGAATTCCGAAATTTAGCCAACTGTGACGACAGACGAGGGGGGCTCTGTGCGGCTGTGTGTGTGTGCGTGCGCTGTGACTGTGACAGCGCGGGCGTCTGTGTGTGACACTCGCTGCTATAGAGTGCGGATGTGAGTGTGTTTGTAAGGGCGCTAGCTAGTATGAGTGCGAGCAAGTGGGAATATAATGGGGCGCAGCTGTTGCAAATCCTGTGATGCGCCTTGCTCCTGCTTCTGCTGCTGCTAATGGCGGGTCGTCCTGGTCGAGTGCACTGCGCTCGTCCGGTGGCTGCTCCCGCTGTATGCAATGCACGACTATTAACTGGCTTTTTCTACGCCGTCCGAAAACGTCATGACTCACTCACACCACTAACAACAAAAACAAACTTGACTGCGACTGCGACACTCGCTCGGCGCTCTTCACTCTTCGTCGCTCTTTGCTCTCCTTCGCCTCCTCTCTCTCTTTCACATTGTCCCGTGCTTCGCTCGCGTCGTCGTCTTCTTGTTATTGTTGTTTTTCCCTTCCGCAGCTGTCAAAATGTCTTCGAGGCCTGTATTTTTATTGTTGCTGTTATTTCTGTTATGGTTCTTGAGACGCGTGGGGCACCCGAAAGGATCGGGGGAATGAATGGAGCTGGAGCGGATACGGATTGAATGTCAGATTTTCGAATTTATAATTATTCCGAGGCACTCTCTTGCAGGAGTTCTAAAGAGTGTGACCGTTGGCCTGGCTACAGAAAATTGCACTGGTGATGCTGTTGCGGTTTATCGCTGACGACGCGATATCGATAACTGTCAGTGTGCACAGCGTGTGAGGTTAATTTTAAACAATAACTATTCTGTCCCATCTCGCTTTTCAAGAAATCTAGCGTCAAATGACCTAGAACAGCACCCATTTTTAGTTACATATTTCTAGATTTTTACTTTTTCATACAGTTAGTTATTAATTAAATTACCTCCTTCTTCTTTTGAGCCTGTCTCACCTGGACGGCCGTGTCGAAATCACGGCGGTCGCGCACGCGCTGCTCGCTGCGAAGATTAAAGGTCTTGTGGCGCGGAGGCACTGGCTCCTGCTCCTCCACCTCCTTTTGGTCCCGATTGGTCTGACGGCGCCGCTCCACGCACGACTGCCAATACTTGACCGTTTCGGGGGTTCGTGGAAGTGTGATCCTATGAACGACCACCTTGTCTTCTATGCGTTTGTGCATCGCCTTAAAATTGGGCATGGGTCGACTGTGGAATTGGCGCGCCTGGCGGTCCTCTTCCTCTTGCCGCCGCAACGCCTGCTGCCGATTGCACTCGTAGACATCCTTGAAAGCGTACGCCTTTGGCGCAGCAGCGGCGCCTTCGGCTCCTTCATCATGTTGCTTGTTGTTGTGCTGCCTGTGAGGAATTGGACTCCATTGCATGCGTAGGTTGCCGCGGGCCACTTGCTTATCAGCCTCGGGCATGTACTCAATCTCATTCTCGTCCATTACAACCTTTGTTTCCCTCTGCTGCTCCACCGCCTGCTTGGTCTGCTTTTCTGTGGCGGTGGACTCAATCTTAAAGGTAGCCTCCTGTGTGAATTTCGCCTCGATCTCATCCATTATGGCCCTTGTTTCCATCTGCTCCTCCTGCTGGACGGGACCTGCTGCCAGCTCAGGCTGTTCCACCTCCAGCGTGGGCTCAATGTTAAACGCAGTGCTCTCCTTTGGCGGCTCCATTTTAATGATTGCCTCCAGCGCGCCTTTTGCCAGCGGAGTGGCGCAGTTGCTGAATATGTTCTGGTGGTTCTCATTGCCCAAAATGCTATTATTTTCCTTGTTGGCTGGATATTGCAGTAAATGGAAAAGGGGAAAAGAGCGGGAAAATGGCGCGTCTTCATTACATGGACTTTCATAGGCCATAAGCGGGAAGTACTTACCGAAGAAATTCTGCGAGTGGTCCAGCTTGTAGTCGCCCACGCTAATGGCACTCCAGTCAAACTCCGGCTTCTCGAAGGTTTCGTTCAAGTTGGCCATTTTATTAGACCTAAGCAACTAAAAACAATGGGACGAATGTTACGACAAAATTTCAAACTCAAGATCACTCTCAGTGTGACTGCAGGCTGTGTACCCCTAAAATGACTCAATAACTGCAGCTAACAGTGCCGGGCTTTACAGGCTTTACAGCACTGGTTATGTATATCGATTTCGATTAACGTATCGGGAGTGCAGTTTTATTTTGAAACGGGTTCCGGGTTTTCTTCGAATATCCAAATATCAAAAGCCTCGCGATGACTTATCCTAATCTTGGATTTTAAGTATGATGCATAAGGTAAGCTTTACCACACGCTTTGCGACTTTCTAAATTTGCCCTGGTGCGCTTCAATCTACCGAGATTAAGGACAAGGTTGGCTGAGTGGAGGAGGGCAACAGCCTTGCAAACATTATTGACAGCATCCCCATTTCCCTTGGGGCCATATACGGAACCAGGAACACCTGTGCACCTGTCGCTCCTCTGCGGTTTCTTGAAAGCACCTTGAAAGCTGCCATCTCGGGCTTTGGCTGAAAGCTGGCTGCGGAAAGCTGCCAGCTGTCCCTGTGCCTGTTTGCAGCAGGACATAGGCAGGTGGTGGCGTCCAAGCTGCGCTTGTAGTCTGTGCTGGGCAGCGCATGGCAACAGGTCGTGCTGCATAACGCCCGGAGCATCTCCGTTCGCATCCACGGCTCGAGTCGGAGGCGGAAAACGCGTATTTTCGCGTACCTCGAAGCAAAATCGTAATAACAAGCCCAGTTCCGGAGAACTCCTGGATTAACCTCCGGGACTAGCGAGCAACGAAAAGCGTGGCGAGAGGCCGGGCTGTGCCTCCAATACGCAGCAGCATCAGCATCCGTGAAAGCGTCAAATCGAAGCACGTCGCCTTAGGCGCCAAAGTCAAAGGCAGCAAAAGATTGAGAACGTGTTGGGCGTTGGGACAGAAATGCGTGCCGACGCGCTCCTCCTCTTTTATTAACCGGATCCGGGTGAGCCGAGGTAGACGGAGGACAGGTGAGCTTGGGCTATTTTTAAATCGCAGCCTGCACACAGCTGCAATTAAAGCCACAGCACACACACACAGTGGAGGCAGCTAATTACGGTGGCAGCTCTAGATTTAATTGGAAGGGTCGTGGTCGTCCTGTCCGTTACTTGCTGGAATCCGAGAATTGCAGCCACAGAGGTCTTGAAGGGCCAGGCATTTTGTGCTTCTAATTGCCAGCCTCCCCCTTGATGCTATTTCCGTCGAATGCCTGCTGCCTACCGCCCGAGCCCGGAAACGGCTATAAGATCTTGCGAATCAATAAAGGTTTAAAATTAACCGTCAGTCTGTCAGGTCCTGAGAGCTGGCAGAGCGGGATGGCTCTATGGCGATAGCTGTGCGTGCATGCTAATTCGGTTTCCCCCTTTTCCCTTTTGCCCATGTACCTTGTAGCGTGTACTGGGGACAACGAACGGCAGATAAGTGTAACTTGTGCGTGCTCCTTTAGCGTATGGCGGAAGTGGCGGGACAGATGGCCGGTGACAGCGGGAGGAAGCGAGAGGAAATTACATTACAAGACATCACCCGGCTGCGACAGCAAAGGATTCAATGCACATTGAGAGGGAAAGTGACAGGCAGTTGGGTTGGGATGGCCTGTTGCGATGAATACGGAATGAGGTGAAGTGAGAGGTGGCAGAACAGCATTTGTTTATTAGCTACCGACCGCTTACACTTGCTCACTTATGCTTCGATCTCTGGTGGTCGCCTGTCCCCCTGATTGATTGTGTTGTCGAGTCACCACTTGATGGCGCTCTTCTACTCCCTCGACTTCCCACTATGCATCCGACCACAGACGGAGTCTGTAATCCGCTTAGCACGCGGGGGAGGCCAGCTTACAGTTTTTGCTGGGTTCCATCCACTCTTGCCACTCGCCACAACACTCTTTTGAACATTGGCCGTTTTGCTAATTAGAAAGGAAGAGGGCCGCATTCCTGGGCTGCTCTTTGAGCTTGCTTGTTGTTGTGGTTGGCCTCTCCTTCCCTCCTTTGCTTTGGCTCGCATGCTAAATCTTAGAATACCACCGTAACAGCTCCCCTTTTAATTTGGTGGCGGGCATGCCCGAATTCTCGATCGGTTGGACCAGTTGTGCGTAGCGGACAAAGGAGAGGATCCAAAAACGAGGGTTGGCCGAGCGCTTATCTAGGGCTTTTTTATGTTTGATGTTGTGACACCAATGAAAAGGTTCTCCTGCCCCTTCCTCCGTCTCTACTCTCTGCCCTCCCTTATCGAGCCTATTCAACAAAACCAAAATTTCGCCAAGAACGAGACAGAAAATCAATAAATCGGGATTTAATGAGTTTCAAATATTTGCCACGGTGCGGGTAGCTGTGTGTGTGTGAGTGGGGTCGCATTATTGGGGATGGATATGGAAGGGGGTTGGGGATATATGCTTATGAAGATGCCTCTCAACTTGAATGCCCTCCGCCCCTCCCTTCCTTACCAACCAAGGCCCAGGCTTAAAAAGGAGCAGAAAGAGGACGGAAACAGGAACAGGGACTGGGAAACCCAGCTATGGGAAAGCTCGGTCAGAGGGGGCAGCTCATTTGATTCCCTGCTTCCAGGCAGACGGGATGCCCTGAACGAGCCTGAACGGAAGAGATCCCGAGCAGCAGCACGATGACGGGCGCCAACATCGACTACGACTATCTGCTCAAGTTCCTGGTGTTGGGCGACTCCGGCGTGGGCAAGACCTGTCTGCTCTACCAGTACACGGATGGCCGCTTCCACTCCCAGTTTATCTCCACCGTGGGCATCGACTTCCGCGAGAAGCGGCTGGTGAGTGTGTGAGCTGCATCCCAGCTCCATGTGCGCGCGAACTAGAACTGCTAGCCAGAACTTGAATCTAGCTTAATGGTCTTTTCATTAGACACGATTAAACACGCAGGATTAAAAACGAGTTGGATTCGAGCGTACAGTCACTGTTTGTAAAATGCTTTTAAAGATAATTTACTAAAATTCTAAATTGCTTGAGTTTTTTTTTTAATTGCAAGGGCTAGCCTAATTAGCATTAACATCATTGAACTATTTTATATTGATCTACCCTCCCTCGCTCTGCCGCAGGTGTACAACTCCCGGGGACGGCGCCACCGCATCCATCTGCAGATCTGGGACACCGCCGGACAGGAGCGCTTCCGCTCGCTAACCACGGCCTTCTACCGCGATGCCATGGGCTTCCTACTAATCTTCGACCTGACCAGCGAGAAGAGCTTCCTGGAGACGGCCAACTGGCTGTCCCAGCTGCGGACCCACGCCTACTGCGAGGACGCGGACGTGGTGCTCTGCGGCAACAAGTGCGACCTGCTGCAGCTGCGCGTTGTGAGCCGCGAACAGGTGGCGGCCTTGGCCCACCGCTATCGTCTGCCCTATATTGAGACGAGCGCCTGCACCGGGGCCAATGTCCAGGAGGCCGTTGAGCTGCTCGTGGGCCGCGTTATGGAGCGGATCGAGAATGCTGCCTGCAATCGGGAGCTCTCCCTGCTGCTCACCCAATCGCGCTGCCTGCCCAGCATCGCCTACGGGCCGCCAGAGGTGCTACGTCTCCATGAACGGACGGAGCAGTCACCCGCCTCGCCGCGGCGGAACTGCCGCAATTGCTAATAGTTGCCCCATCCCATCCCATCCAATCCCGCGTTGTTTTTCGTCTACTGTTTCCGAATCTCTACGTGTGTTTTGCTGTAAATAAATGTTGATTGTTGAATGGAATGGGTATGTTTTTATTTCGGCGAAGAAGCCCAACCTCGGGCTAGAACCGCTCAGAGAACCTGTTGATAAGGGAGCGGCAGCATGGCGAAGGAGTCATGATAAACTCTGAAACTCTGCCGATTGCCAGATAATAACTATGATTGTATCATGGTGGAAACTTGTAACTAGAGGAGAATCGGTGGCGGAATTCAGAGATTTGTTGGCAGTAAAGGGATCGCGGAGGGTTTCGAATTGAAGGGGGAATCGGTGGTATTACCTCGATCCATAACCGAGTGCCTTGACTTCTCTAATTTCCCATAGACAACACATTCTCTGAGCGGCAGTATTCCTATACATACATACATATATAGCTAAATTCTACAGTAAATAGAAGGTAGTCCTTCCGGAAGTCAGGCAATTCCGGTCACAATAATCTGAAGCACAGCATCAGGACTGGGACTAGGACAGAAGGCATACTGAAGCAACTGGGAGACGCACTACTACGCTCTTCGATCCACTGACGATAGTACTGGACATCCACATAGACGCCCGGTAACCCCGGCTCGGCGCATCCGTAGCCCCAGGATACCACGCCCACCACACGCCCCTCGTGTACCAGCGGGCCGCCAGAGTCGCCCTGGCAGGAGTCAGTGCCGCCCTGCAGCCGTCCGGCACACATCATTCCCGGCAGTAAACCGGACTTGTAGATCATCCGGCAGGTCTGGTGGCGAATGGTGCTCACGTTGGCCGTCAGCAGGATGTTGGACAGGGAGCTCTGCAGAAGCGGAATGAAAGAATACAGATGTTTTCCAATTCTAGATAGAAAACTCACCCGCTCGGTGCGCCCCCATCCGGCTACTTGGCACACCCTTCCCGGCGGCGTCGCCTGACCCGCCAACTGGATGGGGGCGACGGTGAGATGGTCGCCACCAGGGAACCCGATGCGCAGGAAGAGTATACCCACGTCGTCGCGCATACTGTCCGGACTGAAGGTGTGCATGTAGGCCATGGAGCTAACCGGAGACACGATGGTGTCGTTGTGCCGTTCAAAGCGATTCAGGGTGCCCATGACCACAACGAACTCACTGGCCTGGCGGTAGCGCTTCCTCTGGTTGCTGCGGTTAGCATCAGACCGATCAAAAGGGGAGAAGGAGGAGGAGCAGCGGGTCTACTACTCACTTGTACAGACAGTGGGCGGCGGTGAGCACCTTGTTGGGCGCAATGAGGGCGCCTCCACAGATGTGGCCACTGCCAAAGTTGTTATCGTGCCGCTTGAGCCGGATGGAGACCAGGTGGCGAGTCTCATCCGCTCGAGCCACACTCCCATTGATGATGCGCGGCTCCTGCTGCTGATCCTCCGCCCGACAGGCGAGCCCATGCCAGAGCAGGAAGCCAATGCTTAAGTCGAGCAGCCACCAGCGAGTCATCGCTAAACGAAGATCAGACGGAGAAACCGAGTTGCGTCAGCGCGCGACTCTCACTGAGAAGAGACGGAGTCGTAGTCGGAGTTGGAGCATGTGGAAAGCCGGGAGCCAAGACTGACAATTGGCAATCAGCGTCGCTGCCGCCACTATCAGTTCGATAAGGGCAAACACAACATATTAGGCGAAGATGACGCCTCATCACCGGAGAACAAGCGAGGTCTTGTCTTTTTTTTGCACAGAGAAAAATGTTACGGAAAGATATACGTTCGATATTTGAAGCTAACAACCCAGACCACTTGGTCTTGGTAAAAATAAAAAAAAACCGGAACAAACTTAATTTTCGAACTTAAAATGCAGTTCAGTTTAATATTTTCCATAATATTATATCGTATTGTGTACAAATTGATTGCAAAGATAGTGTTTTGTGTTGTATTTTTTGAGCCTAGGTCGAAAATGATACCTTGAGTTTCGAAATATATAAAAGGGTGAAATAGGACCAGGAAAAATCCCGGATGGATCTTAATTTTATGATATTCTTGTATATAATTTTGATATAATTTTGTCTTTTGTTAAATATGACCTTAAATTAAAATATTTTGTAAGATTCGAAATATAAAGACAGGTAAACGAACACCCTGGACGGATCGGATATGTTTTTCTTACCGTGTGAGCTCTTTTTGATACATACACACGTTTCTTCAAGTGTAAATGGAAATATAGTATGTATATTGATGGTTAGCGACTGTGGGGGGAGAATGTCGGTCTCGAAGGTGTGTTGAAGGCACTTTTGGACGGCGTCGATAGCGGAGGAGATTGCTTTGAGTGTAACTAAGCCTACGTATCCAAGTGGATTGGAATGCATTTACGCAGCCAGCGGCTAGCAGTCCTATATGTAGCCCTGCAGGCTGCGCGACTGACTGTGGTGATGACGAGGCGGCTGATAGCCTGGCTCCTGCATCTCCATTTGCATGACCAGGTTCTTTTGCTCGCCACGCGCCTCGAAGGCCTGACGGGCCTCGCGCTGCAGGATCAGGGCGGCCAGGCCGAGCAGCATGAAGGTGACCACGGCCAGGGCGTAGGACCAGCCCAGCACATTGAACTTGGGATACATTAGCCAGTCGCGGCGGTAGGCACAGCCACCAAAGATGCACACGGCCAGAAACATGAACAGAGCTGTGTGTGTTAAAATAATGGTATTGGTTAGCTAAGGTATCAGGTGGCATGTGACAGGCACCAGTACGTACAGGAGACGGCTGTTCCCATGTAGGAGAGGCGGACGAGCAGCCACTCGTACTGCAGCACGGGCTTCAGCGGTAGCCGGATGATGGTCAGCGAGAGCAACGACAGCACGAAGAACACGATAATGAACGACATGGTGACGAATCCCTGGACGGCCATTAGCCATCCAGGCAGCAGGTACTCACGAATTACATAGTAATCCTGCGGAAGGGGAAGTAAAGAAAGAACAGAGTGGATGTGAGTGCCCGGGGAATAGAAGTAGGACGAATCCTGATGCTCACATGCGAGAAGACGTTGTGGCAGCCGGTGAACTGCTTCGGGAACTGGTACTTGGGGTACACGAAATCCTTGAAGCAATACTGCCACAGTCCCATGTTCTTGAAGCTGCTGCGCGTCTCCTCGTACGACTCGATCCAGTACGGCGAACAAAAGGACATCATCAGCACAAAGAAGCTCGCGAATGTGACAATGGCACCGAAGACCACTCCATCTGCAGGGACACGACAGAGAGACAAGGTAAGTAAATATATAAATGCAGCGTCAGATCAAGTTTCTGGAGCGGAGCACCCACCCGCATTGGTCTCGGGGCGGGGCGGGGTGCGTCACTTACTTGTGGCCCGCGGATAGTCGCCCTTCTCGACACCAGCATCGGTGGTGTCCTGCGACTGCTGCTTGTTCAATTCGCGCATGGTGTGGCTCGAGGCTCGAGGCAGTTCAGGCTGGAGGATCGCGCAATTGGAGCGATGGAAGAATACTTTTCTTGGGCGATTAGCGCAGCGTAAACAAATGCAGCCTCGCACACACCCTATCTAGAGATGGAAGTGAAATCGATTCATCCGTCGATTAATCGATGTTTTTACTTCTCTTCAAAGATCGATCAAGTTTCAAAGAGTTGATTCCAATTAGATATTAGGTCAGGGAACGAGGAGAAATTGTTATTACACATTGTTTACGATGATAATAAATAGAAATGGGCAACATACAAATTGTAAACTTCTGCATATAACAGATGAATCTATCCATCAGTTTTTAGGAATTTTTTAAATATTTATTTTAAACTATTTTATAATTGATTCCATATCTACGAAGAGAATCTTATCGAACACTCGATTTCAAAAGACATCGCTATATCGAATATACCTTCGATACTAGCGACCATCTTATCGAATATATTTTCCTTTAAATTAGACATATTTCTTAACTTAATTTAAGTTTAAAAATAAGGTACAATATTGAAGCGCTAAATGGCGCTATCCACCTCGTGGTGCTCCAGATGCTTCATGTAGGCCAGGAAGCATGTCCAGCAGAAGCTGCAGGCACTAATGAACGGCACCCGGTTGCGCTCTGGGATCAGGCTGAAGTTGATAGTGGCCACCAGCGGCCACACGCACAGAGCCACCTGCAAAGGAGGAATGAGTGAGTGAATCCTGGAGAGAGTGCGTCCAACTGTATAAAATAATACCTTGTAGGTGGGTAGGAACTTTTTGCCGACTTCGGCGACTGCCTGCTCCACCGTCTTGGACTCGAGCAGGCTCATGATAAAGTAGAAGCAGGTCATGGCACCCGGAGTGTAGGAGATGGTCTCCACCGCCGCCTTGATGACGCCCGTCTTCAGCGATGTCTGCGGCCACATGGCGCTCGAGACCTAGGCGACATAGATGAAGAGGTGGACTCGTAGAATCAAGCACTCACCTTAACCCAGCCGTAGAGCGTGGGCGCCACGAAGAGGCCACCGTACATGCTAAAGCGCATAACGCGCCACCAGTCGTAGGTGCCTGCAGAAGAATGCCAAAATGCAAGAATGAGGAGAAACCCAGTCTGCATTACTCACCCCAGCTCCTGCCCTCGACCGTCTGCTGGATAAGACTGCCCGTGGGCCAGATCAGGCTATACGATATCATGCCGCGCATTATCGGGTAGCGGGTGACGAGCACCTTGAGCTTCTGCCACAGCTGTGGAGCGTGGTGGGCCGCCATTATTGCAATCTCAACGCTGCGGAATCACAATCGCCCAAATTGGCATTTCATTAGCATGGCTAATGTGGAACACGACATGGCCAGCCAGCTCAGCCCAGCCCAGTTCCAGCAGTGCAAATGCGGGTTCCTAACCCCGAAACTAAAGCCCAGCCTGCACCAATAAATTCGCCTGCTCCACTTGGCTTGCCGTCAGACACAGAGAAGGCTGCCATGGCTTCGAGTCCACGGCTCGCACTGTTCCTCCTGGCCTCCGTTGTCATCGCCTTCGCCTCTGCAGACGATGGCAAGATCGTCAACGGCACCGCCGCCGCACCTGGCGAGTTCCCGTTCATCGTGTCACTGCGCCGCGCCAAGAGTGGCCACCACTCCTGCGGCGCCGCGCTGCTCAACTCCAACTGGGTGCTGACCGCCGGCCACTGTGTGCGAAGCTCTTCGCCGGAGCAGCTTAACCTGCAGTATGGCAGCCAGATACTGGAGCGCAATGCCACCCAAGTGGTCCGCGTGGCTGCCATCTTTGTTCATCCCGGCTACGAGCCAGGGGACAAGTTCCTCAACGACATTGCCCTGCTGCAGCTAGCGGATCGCGTTACCTTCGGCAAACGTGTTCAGCCGGTGCGTCTTCCAGAGCCTAGGCAATCCACGCCCGGCAATGCCAGCGCCATTCTCGCGGGCTGGGGACTCAATGCGGTGAGTAGAGAACTTTTCATCTTCCTTAAGAACCATGTTTTATAATTGCAATCCTTTTGTTTCAGTCGCGCAGCGACGGCGGCGTGGTCCAGGAGCAACTGCAAAAGGTCCAACTGCAAGTATTTAGCGACGAGGAGTGCAGCGAACGGCATCAGACGCAACTCCATGCCAGTCAGATCTGTGCGGGAGTGCCTGAGGGCGGAAAGGGCCAGTGCAGCGGCGATTCAGGCGGTCCACTAATGCTCAGCGGCGGCGGCGGATCTTCCAGGGACACACAGATTGGAATCGTTTCGTGGAGCATCAAGCCCTGCGCCCGTCCACCCTATCCTGGCGTCTTTACCGAGGTGTCCGCCTACGTGGATTGGATCGTTGAGACAGTGGGCAGTTCCTCGACGCCGGCCTCCCTGTGGATTGGCCAGCTCATTGTCGGACGCTCGCCACCTAACCTGACCAGCTGAATGACGGGTTCTAAAGGGTTCTATCCACAATAAAAATACCGATGTATGTATGCTAACTCTATCTAATTCAAGAATAACACGTCAACGGGAGAGAAAGTCTGTACAGGGGATAGCAGCGGACTGCTCCAGCTGCTCCGCGGGCTGCTCCTCGTGGCGCGTCTTCATATAGGCCAAAAAGATGGTCCACATCAGGCTGCAAATGCTCACAAATACTACGCGATTGTGCTCCGGCACTAGCGAGAAGTTTATTGTCTGCAGGAAGGGCCAGATGCACACGCCGACCTGGATGGGCGATGTGGGTTAGTAATGAAGATTAATCATGATGGGCGGAGGATAAGCAGAGGGGGAGTTGTCACATTACCTTGTAGGTGGGAAAGGCCTTCTCCTTGGTCTCGTCCACCGCCTGGCTGAAGCTCTTCAGCTCCAGCAGGCTCATACCCATAAAGAAGCTGACGCAGGCGAAGGGTCCGTAGGTTAGTTGTTCGGTTATGGCCTAAAAAGAAGTTTGTGATGTCCTGATAAGGATGATCTCTCGCCGGCGGAGGGTCCCCCCTTCTTACCTTGACGATACCCGTGCGCAGGTTCGTATGTGGCCACATGGCGCTGGTGAGCCTGACCCAACCGTAGAGCGAGGGCGCCACGTACAAGGCCCCAAACAGGCTGAAGCGTAGGGCTCGCGCCCAGTCGTAGTCTCCTGTAAGGGAGGAGGAGGCAATGATGGGAGAGGTGAAGGATTGCGAGTTGCGTAGGGATGGATGCGGTGCAGTTACTCACTTAACTTTCGTCCCTCCAGCGTCTGCTGGATCAGGCTGCCCGTTGGCCACATCACCGCGTAT
The DNA here is from genome assembly GCA_008042775.1 of Drosophila pectinifera. NCBI lineage: Eukaryota > Metazoa > Arthropoda > Insecta > Diptera > Drosophilidae > Drosophila > Drosophila pectinifera. The sequence goes on from VNKC01001871.1 coordinate 15,892, forward strand.
GTCAGGACGCCCTTGGCCATTGGGTGGAGCTTGGAGCTTCGCCGCCACTGGGAGACCAAGGAGGCCTGCAGCAGCTTAACGGCCTGTGGCACCATTGTCTTAAATTCTACCTAAATCTGGTAGAACAGGAGGAGATCTTGACCAGGAACTAGCAACAACAACGACTACACAGCAGAGGCGGCAACAACGACGACGACGACGAAGGAGGAGGAGCAGAAAGCCATACATGGCCCAAGGTCGCTAACGGTATGTGCGGGAGCGAGAGGTGCAGGGCTTTGCAGGCTGGCCATGGCCTTGGCCATTCCGATTGGATACTTGCTGCGCTATGGCTGTGGTCTCCTCGGAGATTGATATTCGGACGCTGCGAACGCTGCACGGAAACTAAAAGTGCCGTCGTGCGCCGCATGAGTGCAGTTTCTAAATTTGAACACATTGCAATTATTAAGCTTCTTGCGTCGATCTTGAACCTTAGTGCTCAGAGCGAGCGAGATGGAGCAATAACATTTGCTCCTGCACCTGTTGGTGTAAAGAGCGCAACATATGTTTGCATGTGCAGTGAGTGCATTTCCTAGTGGGTCTCAACAACATGCGAGTCGCCTGTCTCTCACGCAATGCGAAAGAGAGCGGGATGGCATAAAGAGATGTATGGAGCAAGCAAAATTCAGCGGAAGTGTATTCGCAAGGACTTTATGTAACAGAGCGAGAGGGGAGGCTGAATGAATTGAAAATAACGGCACGTTTGGCTCTCAGCCCAATCACTACACAAACAGAGAGTGATGATTACGTCGCTAATAAACTAACATATCGTGACAGAGCAAAATAATTTAACGTAATTCGTGTTGTCTGCTGTCTGCTTTTGTTGTTGCTAGGCTGCTGGATCTTACTTACTTAGAAGTTTATTGTAGCGGGCGAGAAGGGGGAGGGGAAATTAGCCCTAGTCTAACTTATTGGAATTCTAGTTTGTACTGTTGTTACGCACGGCGTCCGCATCGCGCGCCTCCTCGCTCCGTTTCGGTTCCGAGTTTTCTGACTAATACGAATAATCTGAAATGTTTTGCTAAAGTCAGCTGTTCGAGATTAGCGGAAGCTTACTCCGTCGTCGTTGAGCTTTCTCAGCTTTCGCGGGGGCTACACAGTGTCACTTGTACACTGGAAACGATAGGGGGATGAGAGGGTTCATCTGTTGCAACATCTTAATTATTTATATTATTGCTGCTTTCGTTTTCTAGAAATAAAGAACCGTTAAAAACGGTTAAGGGTGCAAAGCTACAATCTGAAAATAATCGATATTTAGATATATTTTTTTTAAATATCGATATTTAGTTCAGATGATATATTTTTTTCGGCGGAAAACAAAAATGCGGCGACGGTGGTGGCCAGTCATTGGGCCCCGAGCGCTGCTCCTGCTACTTCACTTTCTGCTCCTGACGCAGCTGTGCCCTGCGGGGGCCATCGCCCATCGGAACGACACCGTCATCCGGGGCGGCGGCGGTATTCCGGCCAGAAACAGTGCCTCTTGCCCGCAGCGACTTCTTACACGGATCCTGCCGCCGCGGGACACCTGCCCGCCAGAGGTGCTGCATCTGAGGGGCACCGTGTACATCCTGTACGATGTCAACATATCCGAGGGCTTCAACCTGCGTCGTGACGTCTACATCCGAATGGCGGTCTTCGTGCGCCGGCTGCGGCAACGGCGAAGACGTTTCCGGAATGTGCGCCTGGTACTGCCGCCGTGGCCACGCCTTTACCACTGGCACTCGCAGGGCTTGCAACAGAGCGGGCTGCCGTGGAGCCACTTTTTCGACTTGGCCAGTCTGCGCCGCTATGCACCCGTTCTAGACTACGACGAGTTCCTTGCGGAGCAGCGTCTGTTCGGCAATCCGGGCGCGCCGCTCGTGCACGTAGCACACGCCTTCCGCCTGCAGCACTACGAGGTGATGCTAGAGCAGGGCATTTTCCGGGACAAGTTCGAGCGCGTGACGGACAAGCCGTGCAGCGAGGAATCGCTGGCTGGCGGACCGCTGCTGCAACAACCGGAGCTGCAAGTGGAGCGCTTCCATTGCGTCCGTTTTCAGGGCAGCGCCGGGCTGCTGGAGCAGCTGCTGCGCGTCGCCATTGCCGAGGACACCACGGGACCGGAGGATGCTGACGACATGCGTACATACGCCCTGCTCAGCGCCGAGACCGTACTCCACGATCACTGGGGCGACGAGCACTTTTGGAGGGCACGTCGCTCCATGCGCTTCGCCCAGCGTCTCAGCCAGGTGGCCTCTGATTTCCGCCACCAGGCACTGGCCACCACAGACACCACTGCCGGCGTCCAGCGACCAGCGATGTGGGAACTGGAGCGCCCAAAGCGCAATGCCCGCGGCGGCGACTATCTTTGTGCCCATTTGAGGCGCGGAGACTTTGTGCGTTCGAGGGAGGCAACCACGCCCAGCCTGAAGGCAGCTGCCCAGCAGATGAAGCAGCTGATGCGTGCCTTCAACGTGACCACCGTGTTCGTGGCCAGCGACGCCACGCCCTACGAGCTGATGGAGCTGAAGGAGCTCTTCTATCGCTTCCGTTTCGTGCACTTTGCCCCGGAGTCGAATGGTCAGCGGCGAGCGCTAAAGGATGGTGGCGTGGCCGTGGTGGACCAGCTGGTGTGCGCGTATGCCCGCTACTTTGTGGGCACCTACGAGAGCACATTCACATACCGGATCTACGAGGAGCGCGAGATCCTTGGCTTCAGCCAGGCCAGCACCTTCAATACGTTCTGCAAGGCGCTCGGTGGCAGCTGTTCCCGCAACGCCGTCTGGCCCATTGTCTGGGATGATGGCTACGACGACTACAGCGGTAGTGATAGCGGCAGCGAGGAGGATCATCATCCTTCTCCATACTGAATAATTACTGTGTTCCCAATTGCCATGCCGTATATTTAGGGTGTAAGATCACTCGAATCCTAGCTTTAAGATCAGCAACAGAAATTCCGAACAACCTGCGATTATGTACCAAAAAAATAATCAATTCTGTATTTACATTGGGAATTGGTTAATAAAACAAAATATTTTTTAAACAGTTAAGTGAAATTTTAAAAAAAGGTTTCTTTTCTAAATGAATACTGAATAACTGCCAAGAAAACAAATCTAACAATTATGTTGAGAGCGACGGTGCCAAATACTTTAGTTTATATATTTTAGCTAGGGATAAATAGATGTGAATAAAAATCGCATTTATATAAATTTATTGTGTGTATTCATGTCTTTGCAAATAATATAAACCTTTTCTGAAACAATAAATTTACCTTAAAAATCTACAAAAATAGGTTAATAAGCTTTTAACCCTAATTGATTACTTACCATTTTTTGAAAATATATTAAATGAGCGCTCTGCACTTGAAAACATCGTGTTATCGATAAACAGAGTAACAGTGGGGCCAGTCGCCAGCATTGACAATTTCCTGGACGTGTGGGGGAACTTCTCTGGCGGGTCATACTGTTGAAAACGATTGTTTTTTTTTCAGTCTTCAACTCTCGCAAAAAAAGTAGGAAATTGCAAAAAGCAAACAGGCGGTGGGAATGCAGCAAACAACGCAAAAACAACGAATTAGTCAATGAAGTGAACGAAATACCAGCAATACCCGTACGCCGCAGCTCTGCCACTCTCACACGCCCGTGTCCGTGTTGAGTTTGCGAGTGTGGGTGTGTGTTTGCGAAGTTCGGACTTGGATTGCCGTTGCCCCCTGCACCCCTGCACCCATCCCCGCCACCGTTTTAGGCACACCTGGCGGAACACACCTGTGCGGAGACCCTCTAGGTTGCTGAGAACATCTGGATCGCCGCCTGCCGCGTTCAGGAGACGCCAATAGAACTCCCAGCTGGAGCTGGTCTTCAGCGGAGTAGGATTTCCCAGGATCTAGAGTCTCGACCTCGTCGCCGTTGTTGCTGCTGAACGACTGGATGCCCGGCTTCCACTTCAATGAGATGGGTGAAATGGTCCTGGACGCCATCGATGACATCGGCGTGGTCGATGTGTACGATCTGGCCTCGGACATTGGCAAGGAGTATGAGCGGATCATGGACCGCTTTGGAACGGATGCCGTTAGCGGCCTGATGCCAAAGATCATTAACACGCTGGAGCTGCTAGAGGCGCTGGCCACGAAGAACGAGCGGGAGAATGCCACCATTCAGGAACTACGCGAAAAGGTGACGCAGTTTGAGAGCGAGAAGGTGAAGAAGGCCGAGTTCCGGCGTCGTTTTGAGAAGGAGCTGGAGCTTATCGAGGAGCAGTGGCGCAGTGAGACGAACGAGCTGGTCGATCTGGTATCTTCGCTGCAGGACGAAAACAAGCGGCTGGTCAAGCAGACGCAGGACTTGCAGTCGTCCTCAGCCCAAAGCTCCGGCCTGGGTGCCAGCCTCACCGAGAGCATCATCAGCATGACCAACCATGAGCTGCACAGCGCCCTTTCCGACACCCAGGTCTTGCAGCGCCTTAAGGAGCAGATCTACAAGCAGCGGGACGAGCTTAAGCAACGCGAACGGGAGCTGCAGGATAAGTACAGCGAGCTGGAGCATGTAAGTAGCTTACCAACTTCTCCATTAAACACAATCTGATCCTTACTGATACCTTTGCAGCTTAACATCCAAGCGGAGCGGCTGAAAGGCTCCGAGCGGGACACACGACGGCGGCACAAGCTAATGCAGGCACAGGTAAAGACGCTGTGCGAGGAGCGAGCCGACTTCCTGGCCCAGCTGCAGGACCAGAGCCGCGAAATCAACCAACTGCGCAAGCGCTTGGGCTTGGCCGAGAAGGAGAACGAGGATTTGGTGGCCTCGTACGATGACGGCCAGAACGATCCCAACCGTCCGCGCTATACCACGCGCGAACTGAAAGAGCTGATCAGCGAACGGGACGAGCTGCTGACCACCATCGATGGCCTCAATGAGCAGCTGGCGGAGCTGAAGCCTCCGCCGCCGACCAGTCAAGCAAAGGCCAAGCGCCAGCGCCCTATCTCCAGCTCCGATGACAGTGACGATGATGACGATGGTCATGTGGCGGACAACGATGATGATGACGACGACGATGAAGAGGAGGCGACCGAAGCGGATGAAGTGGAGCCTCCAGCAGCCGGAGAGACGTGAGTGTTACATTATTTGACATACTAAAAAGGGTTTCCTGCTTCAATATCGTGAAAAAAAGTCTTTAAAAGAAATAATAAGGCCCGCTTCACCCTTTCAAACTTAAAACGGAGACTTTCGATTGCAAAAACATGATTAATGGCAACAATTATGGCGTAACTCATCATTTTGTTTATTTAGCGAAGTGCTACTCATATTTAAATATACCCCATGATGCAAATAGTCTTGAAGCAGGTGATTCATATATTGTTGGCGTTTATTTGCGTGCTCATTGCAAGGTTAAACCTTATTTAAATATGTCATTATATGCGATTATTCAAATAATACCCGGAAAGGAGATAGAGGGTCGAGTTAATGTCTCTAGCATTTGTTTATTAACTTATTGCATTTTGGGTTTAGAGAAAAACGTCTATTGGCATAACTTTACTTATCAAATACATATCTTATTTGTAGGCCGCCTGGACACGATGCACCCGTGCAGGGACCGTTGCCATACGAGCCGGACGATGCGCCGTGGAAGAAGAGCTCCGAGTCGGGAATTCGCAAGTTGTAAGGACGAACTAGATATATATTATATACTTCAATTTATTGACCTATTTTCTGTCGTTTTCAGCTTCCGGAAATTGTTTTCGGAACCATCGGACGGCAACAATACATTCCCGAAACGTTCCTTGGCCACGCTCTCCAAGATGGCACTGTCGGCCACACCGGGCTCCGTTTCCGCCTCCGCCTCCGAAGCGGCGAAGTAAGCGCCTCCCATAAAAGCATCCGAGTTGTTGGCGTGCATTTCACATTTTTGTTTTGTTTTCTGTTTTTCCGTTTCCGTTTCCGTTCCATTCCGTTCCGTTCCGCACCCCCTGCATCTGTATCTTTATTTATTTATTTATTATTGTTTGGCTTACGTTTACGATTTACGATTTATGGTTTAGTTTAGGCAAGTGCCTTCTCCATTTGACCCTGTCCCTCGCCATTTACCTGCTCCGCCTGAGCTGTACATACATAGTTTACACACTCGATTGCTGTGCCCTCGTAATTCTAAGTTGTTATGCGATTTTATTTACGTAATGCGAGTTTACGTTATGTATTTTTTTTTTGTTCTAACCCTCCTTAACTGTACTTGAAGCTTGTGTACTCTGTATTTATTCTAACTTTAAATTAACGACTACCACGTAAGAGAGACCCTAAAAACACGAACCACAACCCATACATACATATGCAAGTGTTCCAAAGAACAAGAACAAGAGAATATTGCGCAAAGAGATTGCCGAGTGAGTTTTAATGAATTTAGAGACGAGAGACGAATAACGAGTAACAAGTAACGAGTAACGAGTAACAAGTATTGAAAAGACATCAAGCCCTAACTGTAGGATCAAATCGAAATCGAATCGAAGAGGACTCTGGTTCTGTGGGACCCCAGATTTTAGAGAGTGTAAGAAGAATGAGAAGGTTTTTGCTTCAATTATCAGTAGTCTAACTATCGCCCTGATCCTGAATACCCTGTTTCCGGTCTGACTCTTGATCCCCAGCTAGTGCTATCGCTATCTCCCCCATATGAGTATACATCTGTTTGAAATTTGAAGGTTTTTTTTATAGCATTCACATAGCAGTTGCCCCAAGCGGCCTTATATATATACATATATATGTATATATATATATTAAAAATTTATCAAAAATATGAAAACGTTTAGAAAATGGAAACCCAAAAAGACAAAAAAAAAAGATATATATATATAATTGATATATAATAATTAGCAAACGTTACAACCTTAGCGCATTGTTTGTTGAATTGAATTAAACTATCTCTAAACGAAAGCAAACTAAACAAATTAGATTCCATTGATCGCATTAGAAGCGCAGCAGCACAAGATGCCAAAAAATAAAGGAAAATCTCAGAATAATATGTCTGAATATCAGCGAATGTTTTAGCCAAGAGTTTTACCATAGACTTAGCCACCAACTGACCAGCTCTCTCTCTTAAATTGTTGTTACCGCAGCCTCCTCAATGTGAATGAATAGGAGCTCACCCAGCAGATATATCTATACTTACCCTATCCTTGTTTTCCCAGTGCTGAGAAAAGTATGCACATTCCCTATAAATCAGAGCTGCCCCGGCTTTTCACTCAGATATCGCACACGAAGCTTGCCGAAGATGTCCGAAGTGCAAATATATGTATTATCTCTAACCCACGATAAGTCGGAGCTCTTGGCCCCCAGATCAGCTGTCACTGTGCTAAATCCTTAATTCACCTTTTACGACTGCCTAATAAAAGTATTACTAAAGATCCAACTAACCCCAGTCTTTCAAGCTTCGTATAACTTCCTTAATTCTTTGAAGCACAGACAGTGGCGGGGCCTTTGGTTTCCGTAACATATCAGCTTTGTCGATTGCATCGATTTTTAATGTGCCAAAGACTAATTGTCAGTCCCGCTTACCCGAACCAGGCCCGAACCCAATCTGCACCCTAATCTCTCCAAGAGTCAATCTCGTTTCAATTACAACAAATTGTGGCAACTGAACTTTTATACATTTGAATAATATGAGCGTTAAGATGGACTAACAAAGAGTATTATATCGTTTGAATGCAAATCACGAGAGCTACTGATGAAGACGATATGGAGAAGACGGAGAGAGACATTGAGTATTTGGTGAATTAATGTTAACTAAATTTATATACACATATACACATGCATTATACATAATATACTTTACTATATACACTATGTAATACCGTATTATATGGAACTATGACTAACCAAAAAGAAAGGCAACAATTATACAAATTAAATGCGTACAAGAAGGGTGTCACTTGGACAACGGCAGCGACCGGACCGAAGTGGAGCTTCGTGGAGTCCTTCTGGGAGGAGTGCAACGGAACGGGCGTCGACTCCACACCACCCGGGCATCGCCCTGTATCCTGATCCCTGTACGTACATACAATTTATGAGCGGCTCCCCGCGAGCAACCATCAAAAATAAAATTTATGAAAAATTGACATCGACTTTGGTCCATCTTTCTTTTTAATGGGGAATCTGCGGCTCTCGGGTGCTCTGTGTGAGCAGCTCTGCCTTTGGGTGATGTAATGTGAAGGAGCCTTGGCCTATGGCCAAAAGCTTGAGGCGTGACAAGGACAAAGTGGCTCAGGATAGTTACAGATAATTTGGCAATTGTGACGCAACCTCCAAATGTCTTCCTTGGACCGGGGATTCCCCCGTTACCGCTCCCAGGGATTCTGTTTCAGTCTTCGACGAGAGCTTTTATCCCAAAAGCTTTTCACTGGAACTTTGGACCCCGGGGCTAGCGGTGGCTAAAACTTTGCGCCGTCCACATCCTGCGCATCCGCGTCCGCATCCGACGCTGCATGAGACATCCTCAGCTCAGCATCTCACGTCCTGCGTCAACAGCATCTCGTGCTCGATTTCCGAGTCCTGTTCCGTGTCCTGTCGCTTACTGGGCGCCTGTTAGCCACGCCGGGTTTGAGGCGTATCTAGGGCGTGGTGGTTGCTCGGCTCGCACGGCCTTGACGAAGACTTCTCCTCCTGCTGCTGCTCCTCCGCCCCCCCAGCATCTGCGGCTGCGTTTTAATTGCCCAGCAACAGGCTGTGGCGGTGGTGCTCTCTGGGATGCGCTGGCCATTCTCGACGGGATTTCCACGCAGTTCCCAATTAAGCAATTAAAAATCAGCCTGCGGACGGGGGTTGTGTGTCTGGGGGACGTTGTCAGCTTTTTAATTAAGAAGATGTTAGCGTAATAGGATAGAAGAAGATGCGCTGCGAAATCCGTAGGTCGAAATGTGCGCGCGACTAATGAAGAAGCCGTCGTCTGTGGTCAGTGGGAGCGGGAACGGGAACGGTTGCGGGGGTCGTTTTCCACTAATTGGCTTGGTCGAAAATGGAAAGGGGAAACGAGGGGAACGTGGGGAACGTGGGGTGGAGCAGCAGTTGTGGTGGATTAATTAAACGAAGGAGTATTTAATGAGTTTCTGCACACAGGCCCCTTCTCAGCCGCAGTCGTAGTGGATGCCGACGCTGCACCGAAGAATCCGAAGCGTTTGCCGGCGTTGGTCAGGACAGCGCCCGTCTCTTGCCATTTGTCGTCGTCGTCGTCGATAACTCGTGCGACGATTTCAGGGGCCTTCAGTCAGTCGATTTTCGAACAGGCTCGCAGCAGCGGCAGCTGGCTGGAACGCCCTGGATCTGCAGGGGCAGGCAGACAACTCGAAACTCCCGCAAGAGGGCGACTACAGTGGGCGCTGGAAAAGGGCAACTGGAACTGGAATTCGGTGGGAGGGAAAGTTAACAGTATATAGGCCAGGCATAACGCACAGAGTAAGGAAAAGGAGAGTTTAAAAATAACTCTGTTAATAAATTGTTATATTCTATATTTTTAAATAGTGCATCTGAGGTGAATACAAAAAACACATCACCATGTGGGAATTTTCTGCACATATGCTTTCTTTCTTATTAACTTAATTTCTTCTCTTAATTTCCGAACAATCTAAGGAACATTGTGTTATTCCAAATATATACAAACATATGCTTTGATTTCAATGTATCTTTTCACATATGTAGGCTCTACTGTAATTTTGCGTTTAACGAGCGTTCACTCTGTGCAAGCTTTAAGAAGAGAGGGGCCCCAGAAAATGTTGCTCAGCAACATGTTGCGATTTAATGTTAGCGCGCCAGAGCAAGATAGCTGCTTTTGCCAATTCTGTCTCATATTGCCTCCTCCACCGGCTGCCGTTCGATGAGCGCCTGTGCACGAAAACTGTTTTTTATACAAGGACATTGCCATCTCATGGCCACCCTAAGAAAAAGAGAGAGAGATTGTGCGCGCCCACGCAGCAACGGCGACAGCCCCAAAGTGTGTGTGCCTCTCTCTCTTAGCGGTTGTGTATGTGTGAGAGTAGTGAACTAGAGTGAGATGCTTATGCAGCCAAGTAGAGTCGTCTCTCTCTTGCCCTGTTGTCTGTCAGTTGTTGCCGGGCAACGGGCTGAGCAAGGCTGTGCGCCTGGTCAGCGGCCAGCGCCAGGTTGGAACAAGAAATCGAAAGTGTTAACGTCGTGCAATGCATCCGCGTGTGTGTGCCGCCGGCTCCTCAATTCCAAATCCGCTGCTAACCGTAATCCTGCGTGCACCGGGGAATATAAAACAGCTGCCAACGGCAGGCCGGCCGGTGTCGGGAAAACAAGTTGTTCAGTTCTAAAAGTATTGTAAATAACGGCAATTTAAAGAAACGTAATGGAAATTACTGTGGAGTGGAGTGCAGATTCAATTAAACCGTAGCAGCAGCAGCCCCCGAACACAATCGCTGACTCGATGTCGCCGCAACATGTTGGTCGCGCCTCCGCCGCTGCTGCCGCTTCTGGTCACCTGCTCTGTTCGGGTGAATTCTACGAGTATGCCGGCGTCCGTTGGAGCCCTTTTTTGCGTTGCAACATCGCCACTAGGGTTGTCGGCTCTTCCCGAGATGTCTGTGGCGAAGACATTTAATTGGTTGCCATATGGGGGAACCCGGATGGGAGACGCGACACTCCCAACGGAATGATAATAAGTTGTGATTTTTATTCACAACCGATTTAATGGAAGTGCGGCGCGTCATGCAGAGTTGTCTCCAAAAGACGGCCCCAACAATCAGGGTGGCGACTTGCGGCCAACAGGTATGTAAATGCAGTGCGCATTTTATTTTGAAAGCATATTAATACATACATACATACATAACTAAGCGCTAACATCAGTACATACATACATATATGTGTGTATATCGCGGAAAATCAAATTGATGCCTATCGAGATCGGTCATCGACCCGCGATAGCACGAAAGTCGCAAGTAGATAATGAGATTAAAGACAGTTTAAAGTAAAGGATTTATAACTAAAGTATAAATATTTCGCTGATTTCTGGTATCTGCAAATATTAAGCAAATGCGATTCCCAATCACTGGGTTTGCTTGCATCCGCAACATTTGTGATGCATTTAACGGACAGCCCAAGTTGCAACTTGCAACCATGGCCGCCATGGAGCATATCGGCATGTCTTATTGGAATGAACATTCTAGGAACTTGCCCTAGACGGATGACCAGGCGAACAGCAGGCGGTGGCAACGCGACGACCCAAATCTGATTCCGAATCCGTTGGAGCGACAAAAGCGCGGAAAGTAGTGGAGCGAACTCTCTCACTCTCACTCTCGCTGACTCTGTCTCCCTTCTTGGTCGCGCACTCTCGCACTGCACATGCTGGGGAGCTGCAGCGGCTGTAGTGATTGGTTAGAGTGGGACAACTGTAGCAGCTGAAGATAGAGCGAGTGAGAGGTGATGCTTGTGTGGATGGTTCGTGACTCGGCTGAGCTTTTAACCCAAAGTTAAGCTTATACTTTTTTCGTTAAAAATGAGTGCAAACCAAAGGCGCGCAATTAAATTCAATACAAAATGAATGAATGAAGGAATGAATAAAGGAGTTATTATTAGAGCAATCTTCACATCGCAGAGGTTCCGCTTTCCGGCCAGACTCTGTGGTTCGCTGGCGGTGAGTCCGTCATTTTTTGTACAATAAGTGCTCCAATTCGGACAGGCGAGCAGAATTACAAACTGGAAACTGGAAACTGCGAGCGGCGGGAATGTGGAATGTGGAGCGAACAACGAGTTCTGGTTCGAGTAACTCTCTTTTTCTGGTCGCGCTTTGTTATTCCCATTCTTATTACCAGCCAACAACAACTATGTACATACAAACATATAACTCTCGGCTAACAGAAACAACTTGCCTGCATTTTGAATTTTCTTCATTCATCGATTGATTGTCCTTCAGTCTTTGCTTTGTTGCAGGTCTTCCAGAAAACAAGAAAAGGATCCTTATATCATAAATGGTTAACTAATCATCCTTCTTCTTGGTTTTACCCTTTATTTTTTTTTTTCTTTTACAATTACTATAATTTTGTTGTTATTCTTTACTTACTTACATATATTTTTACTCTATTTCAGCCACAATTTTCTGTTTTTAACTCTGATGCAATTATGTTATCGGCGGAATGAATAAAATGTAAGTTTAAAAATGTTTAATTAAACGATAATTAAAACAAGTATTCCAGCAGGTTTTTATCATTTGCCAACACGGTTTTCCGGGACTTTTCCTGTGTGATTTCCAGATATTCAATGCCTATCGAATTGTGTAGAATTCGATAAAAACGTAAGTTTTTCATCTATCGATCTATAAAATATAAAATATAAGTAAATAGTTGAAATATTAAATAAATATGTACTTCAAATGAAAGCACATAGAACTAATGCAAATTAAATTAATATTTAAACCTCATTTTACTGCAGATGGCAGGGTTAGCCGTCCAATTAACATGTCACTGGGACCGAGCAGGAGTGTCAGCGAGGAGAAGGAAAGAGCTCTGAGGCGGAAGAGATGGACCCAGCGGCGAACCGAGTCCCCGCCTAGCCTGGCGGACAAAGAAAATCCGGGTGCCAAGTGCCGGGGACAATGGTGAGTGTCAAGTGTTGATATTTAAGCTGCCGAGCAACCAGCGCCTGGGGCACCAAGCACCAGGCGCCTCGCACCCCTTGGAACCCTAAACCTAAACCCCATTGAAGTGCAGGGAAATAAAATTTGGTCAACTAGTGTAGGCGACACGAAAGGATTCAGGAGGCAGGAGGCAGGAGGCAGGAGGCAGGAGGCAGGAGGCAGGAGGCAGGAGGCAGGAGGCAGGAGGCTGGGGGAATGGTAATGGTGATGGTGCAATAAATATATGGCAACTGCAATGCAGCTGGCCCCAAGGCGGGGGCGTTTCTGGGGGAGAGCCCGACTAACAAACTAACAAAAGGCAACTCTGTGGCAGCTGCACTTGTCCCCACACTAAATTCAACTCAATTCGTCGCCATTCGAGGAAATACCACCCCGCCAGGACACCCAGGATATCCCCGCTGGCCGTACGTTTCAATGTTCCGTCCAGAAATGGCGACAAAAAAAAACAGAAGCGAAAACGTAGGCAACACCAGGCCATGCCGTACCGGAAATGGCATTTAAGCGGATTTCGCTCGTCGAGTGCCAAGCTGGCGGGGATGCGGAGACGGGTCAGACTACAGACAGGTTATTCGGGTCTGTGAATAGCCCGAAAGTTTTCGTTGAGTCAACCTGAAAAGGAAACGCCTGAATGATGTTTGAGGACTCCCGCAGGGCTAAGGCTCTGAGAGCCGAGAGCAGGCACTGCACTGGACGTGACACAAGTAATCGCTCGGGATTACTTTAAACTCTGACCTTCAATTACCCCAAAATATCATAGGTTTAATAGTGGCCTTTAATTAACTGGAACTTTCCTAAGGAATGATCGCATATTAGGTATTAAAGGGACCTCTTGAGTCCTTAATCCCTTATTAAGTTTTAGTTACATTCTTCCATCTTAAAAGTCAAACTGTGATTAAATTCCATCTTGAATCTGTCTGTAAGTTGACCATTCAAATCCGTCCACTTGCGAGCGAAGCTGAAACTGGTGATGCCTTCAATTTGTTGCCTGCCGGCAGCTACAACAAAGACAGCGACAACGACAAGGACAAGGACATTGACAAGGACATGGATGGGGATACTCTTCTGCCGTCGCCCCCTCTCCAGCAGACGAACATATTTGGGGCCATTATGCTTGGGGCCATTTTCTGCAGGAGCTTCGAAAGGGGAGTTTCTGTCGGCTGAACTGACCATATGTCCAGGGTCCCTACTTTTCCAGATTTTTCTTTCCACCTCGACCGGCACTTCGCCTTCAGAGCTTTTGCTGCAGGACCTAGAGCTTTTGGTGGGCTTGCCATTTGGGTGTTTGGGGTCGGGGGATCCACTTCTCGAGGGAGTCCTTCCACTGGCCAAGTGCCAGGGCAGCGCCAGCTGGCTTCCAGCCTGCGACGAGCTTTGCACTGGCCAACAACAAGTCATATGTCTGGGAGAGCTTTATCCCCCTGGCGGCGGGAGAACAGCTGTGGAAGACGGGGGGCACGACCCGATGACGCCATGGGTCTAAGGGGTTAAGGAGGGAAAAGCGATTAAAGCGAAATGATGGCTCTGACAGATGTCTAGACAAAGAGTTGGGGTCTGCCCACCTGCCGGGAGCAGGGAGCTGGCTGGATGGCTGGCTGAGTATGGCTCGCTGATGGATGAATGGATTAATTGATCGATTCTCCACGGGAGTTACCGCTTGACCGCTGCTCCTGCCGCTGCTGATGGCTGAAAAATCATATTATTTTACATGCAACGAGGGGCAGGAGGGAGGAGCTGCCAGCCTCAAACTCAAACTCATTTGTCGCCGGGCTTCGCGTTTCGCATTTCGCGTTTCGCTGCAGTTTCCCAAAGAGCACTTGCCAACTTGCTGGCGCGTTGCGAGACCCTGCAGGGAAAATAAAAAATAAACAAATAGCACATAAATATGAGGGTAAATATAAATATAAACACAAATGCAGGTGGGCAGGTGTGCAGGTGTGCAGGTGTACAGGTGCAGATGTCGATGGATGAAGCATCTGTGCACGCTGAAAAATAAAGCAATCTTCAAGCCAAATATTATTTGAATTACTTTGAAGCTTCAGCTGTAAGCCAGCTATAAATACAGTTGATAAAACCCAGGATATATATTTAATTATCCAGCATTTCTTGCTGTTATTATATATAGTTTTTAGTTCTCTGTAGTATAGTATATACCTGTGTTCATGCTGCCAGCTGAGTGCCAGGAGTGTGTGCCAGAAAGTGTGTTTGTGCTGCTTGTACTTTTCAATGGGCTCCGCCGGCTCTCCAGGCAGGTGCATGGCATTTAAAACATTCCACCTGCCACCACCGATGCGGTCTTTGATTTCCGCCAGCCTCCACCCTCCACGCCCACGCAAAGAGCAAACGCAGAGCGGTCGGCTGCACCTGTTCCCGTCATCTGTCCGGGGATGCATGTATGTCAACCTTAAACTAAAAGTTCCACAAAACAGCAACTTAATAGCTAACGAACTCGGAGACTAAGCCTGGTCCACTCATACTTTTAGTCCTTTTGTCTCTCACTTTTTACTTTGTACCGTGTCCTTGGCTTTGATTTATTTATTAGTAAGTGTTCTGGCTGCCACAGAAATAATTATATTTGTTTCGCAATTATAATTGCAACATCCACTGAGGTCAGCTCATATGAAATTCCATTTCGGCGGTTGCTGGATTTAAGGCAGCTGCCCTCGAAAGGATTCAGAGCACTCTGGAACCCCCTTAATTAGCACACAAACACACGCCACGCACACTAACCAAATGTGTGTGTATGATGGCTGCTTAGTTTCTTGGCTCCCCTTTATTTTATTTTAAAGTTCGTTCTGTTTTCTCATATTTTTCTACTTTCCAGCTGTACCCTGTACCACGTCCCACGTACCACGTACCACGTACCATGTACTATGGTACAACGGGGCGTAAAGTGGCCAACAAGCCGTTAAACCTGCCCGGCCAGCCAAGCACCAGCCCCTATCTCCACTCTCTTCCTTCGTCCGCTCCAAGCTTGAATGTGGAGCTCAAACTAAAGTTGGCTTTTAGTGGCGGGGTGGGGCGTGAGGAGTTGTACTTTGCACTGACCCCTCCCCGGCCAGGAGGGCTAAAGCTGCAGTAGTTGTTGGGTGTGTCGACCCAGGAATACCCCTAAAGGCATTGCCTACTTGGCTGGCGACACTCAACTTTTGAGCGAGTCAGGAAATCAATGCTGTGGCCTTAATACCCAACCGATCGAGCTAGGATAGGAATTAGCCGTGTCTATAAACTCCATCTTGAGATCTATTGATCCTTAAGGGACACTGCATACCCCTTGACTCTGCACATACCTATTGTAAGGAGAAAACAAAGCCCAGACTTGCATACAATTATGCAACAGCCACAGAAACAATGTTCAGGATAAGATGCCGCAGATACATAGTACATATATAGTAGTGGCCTCCAGCTGGGAGGCGCGGGAACTACTACAGCGGTGGTGGCGGGGGAGAACTAAAAGTTTGGGCCAACAACAGACCCGGGCCAAGAAGGGCCTCAGTGCGTTAGCTACTCGAACTGAAAGGCTGCCCAAGCCTTAGAAAGTATTAAACTATATTATTTAAGAGCATTTGGCCAAAACACAAACATTTTAAGGCTTGAGCTTATTCAGACAACTCATTAGTGTGCTTAACTAGGCCTTTTTATGGATTCGTACAGCCTGAGACCGTCTTATATGGATTATCTATATATAATTGCAGAGTTAAAGTGCAAGACGATTGCAATGCGACACAACCCAATTTATTTTCCAGCCTGTTTCAATTTTCGTGGCTCAAGTGCAGTCCCCTGTCCTTTGTTGTTTCTTGTGGGGCTTTTTGGCAAGGCTGTTTTGTGGGTTAAGTAATTCCCGATCTGCAATTATCCTGTTTTCGCTTGGCAAGCAGCGCAGGCCGGTTGGCCTGGCCCTCGTCCTGTAATTTGAGCCCAGCTCTGCTGACCTCACTTCGCTTGCCGGATTCTCTTGCCGCAGTGCAATTGAAATTGAAATATCAATTTGAGTCTTCATTTCTATTTCTATTCATTTTCGATTGTAATTTGAATTCTATTTGGGGGCTCTGCGGGTTCAATCGATCGCTCAATCTGGCAGCTTCTCCTCCATCAATCAAGCGCCGTAACCCAGCCCTTTTCCTCCTCTTTAACCTTGTTTTTTCCTTGGGGGCCAGCTTTTATGCAATTTGCTTGGGGCCGGTGGGTGGTGGCTTAATTAATGCACATTTACCCATTGACATTTCTTAATTAATGTGCGGGGTGGCGCAGGTTGTGTAAGATTGCGGAAAAATAAGTTACAAGAAGAGTTTAGGGGAAAAGCTGAAATGCTTGAGAAGTCCTGGCAATATGAGCCTTTTTAATGAACCCGATTTTTTAATTAACTTTTTAATTATAATTAATAATAATTACTTACTTATATTTATGTATATCTATCGATAACTATTGCTGGTCAGTAGTAGAAGAGTGAAGTGTGTATGCGTTGGGGGTGGAATCTATTATCGATAGAATAGAAATAGTTACTCGGAATACGTAGTTGGGAATTACAAGGAACCAACTGGGATTTTTTTCGAATCAAAGATAGGAACTCCTTCGCCAACTCAATTAATATTTGAAGCTAAACATTGCCACCACTGCTGTTTATTGGTTCTCTGGTCTAATTGGTTTGGGTTTATATGTTCGGGGCTGCAAGTCCCAGATCCGATCGAGATATGTCCTGGCACTTGGCTGTTGGCTGACGTCGCTCGTTCGTTAGCGTTTTATGGCTTATTTATTTATGGTTTGCCCAATAAACATTGAGGACACTCGGCAGACACGCACTCACACGCTGGCCGGCCAGCCAGCGTTGTTGTGCCTCCGATATGACCCACTCCCCGGCAGAGTGTGTGTGTGTGTGGCGCACTGCATAAATCCTTTTGGGCCCTATTCCCCTGCTGGCTGCTCCTCCTGCTCCTGCTCCTGGCCAAGCTCTAATGTGCGTCCTCGTTTGGCCTGCCAGGCTGCCAGGCTGCCAGTCCAGCCATCTGCCCTTAGTGGGGTGCCTCGTTTAATTGGCCAACTGACTGCCGGCCAAGAGTCGGACCGCCTGACTGACTGCGGGCTGGGAACGGAGCAGAAGGACATGTTAGCCATTTGGCAACTAACAAATGCCGCACGCCGAACGCCGACTTTATTGAATTTGCTCTTTTGGCCAACAAACTTGGAGCTTGGTGCAGCAGCGGCAGCAATTGCGACACAATGGCGGATGCGGCGCGGCTCCTGCGGTTATCATCCTGACCAGAGCCAAGAGGCTGCCGCCTCCGGAGTGCACACCCCCGTCATTTTCATTTCCATCTGAATGGGAAAGCTCTGGGCTCGTGGGCGACTCTGAAATCGAAAACATTGCTGCAAGTCCAGGGGCCGCCAGATTGCTGAATCCTTAAGGCTTAGTTTTCAGACACTCTGAGAAAAGTATAGCTCGAACTTAGGTCTTTTGCGGGTTAGAATTTGTAAGAATATAAAAGATATTCAAAATAATTTATAAAAAGTGCATTTAATTATGCAGTAACTATAGTTAATTTAGATATATTTGATGCTTAAAAAAATCCCTCAATCAGAAGTATGAGTATAGGTAGCTATGTCTGCATCATTTCTATATACGATAGTTTTTATTACTATAATTTAGATATATTTGATGCTTAAAAAATCTTTAAATCTGAAATATGAGTATAGGTAGAGCTATGTCTGAATCATTTCTATATACCATAGTTATTATTACTATAATTTAGATATATTTGATGCTTAAAAAATCCCTAAATCAGACATATGAGTATAAGTAGAGCCATGTCTTTATCATTTCTATATATCATAGTTATTATTACTATAATTAGGAGCTATAGTTTCTCGCGGTGCTGCCAAGACAACGTCGCTGCTGACATTTCGCTTCACTTGAACAGTTGCCACTGCTAAGTGCTGCCCCCCCAGCGGCGGCGTCACCCCCTTCAGTATCCCCGTATCCGCTATTTCGGACCCCTGCCCCTGCTAGCTGGTACTTTCTCCTTCTTTTCTTTTTTTTTTTTTTGTATTTTTTGGCCTAATAGATGTGTACAGCGATGTCGGCGGCGGCATTTCAATTTAACTTGCCACGTGTCAAAGCCGCTCGCAATCCAAAGTGACACTCAAAAAAGGGGGGTTCCTCGCCAGGAACATTGTAGAGGGGCAGGGGGGGCCTCAAAAGGTACAAAATGTTATCCATAAGTGCAGGGTGTGTGTGCTCGGCTGGGCTGCCTTTTACTTTATGGTTGCTGTGGCTGCCGCATCGATTTACGCCAAAACTTGCGCCACAATGAGCCCCTGCAGTGCCCCCTTCCTGGCCAGGCCAAGAAGGGCCAGAGCCAGAGCCAGAGCCAGAGTAAGAAGCATAGCAGCAGCAACACAGCGTACGACAGGCGGACGCCCAGCAGGTGGCGCCTTAATAGTGTAACAGCAGCGGCTATAACAACAACGAGAGCACCTTTTGCTTTTGGCCTTAATGCCAGCTGACGTGGCCCAAAAGGGGGAACTTAATTAAAGTGTATGTTAAAGCCAGGGCTTGTCACCGATTAATCGATTAATGTTAGATAGATTGCCTGTTAGCTGTCGAAATAATCGATTATAGTGTGATTCTTCCACAGAATTTCGATAAGCATTGGAGTTAGATGATTAAAAGTAGATGATGATTAGAAAGTAAATATTGTTAAAAGTAAATAGTGTTTGCACTGAGCCCCTCTCTAGCTTTTGATCCAAATTAATCAGCCCGATGAGCCCTTCTGCTCCAACACCAGTAACTCTTGTAATTTATCCAGCCCAAGGTGGCCATAAAGCTACTAGCTGCCCTCTCAACTTTAACCCCGGGCGCCGGGTAAGTAGTAAGTAGCCTTTAATGTTTAATGGGCCGGCGTTAAAGATTCATTCAACACGTCCGGCCGAGCACGCTCGAGTATTTTGGGATCTCCGCCGGCTAAATAGTTTCTTAAGTTTCTAGGTTTTTATTTTGTGTTTGTTGGGAAATTGTCTGAGCTGTGGTGTCCCTGGGATCCCTTTGCCGCTAATCGTTAAATTTTAATAATGTAAATTTGTGTCCTAAATCCCATACCCCGTCGCTCCTCCAGCGTGCGTGCTGTTCCCAAAAAAAAACAGGGCCAGAAAAGGGAAAAAACTGCCAACAGCTGGCTCTTTGACCTTGAAATTCGTAACTCGATATAACCGAAATGCCCCAAAACAGCCAAAAAACATGCGTGCTGCCTGCTTCTGCTTCTGTTGTTCTTTGCTTAGGCCACGACGCCATTTCGGGCCACAAGATGGGGATGAACTGGAAGTGGAGAGCGGGATGAGGGGCGCCATAAAACGCAATTGCTCGGTGTGCGTGGGGGTGAAAGAGGGGGGTGAAGTCCCCCCGAAAGGAAATGAAATATTAATAACAATGAAAGCAACAAGAGCGGCAGAGGAAATCAAGATACCACGACGTCTCTCCCATCCTTTAGGACTCGTCATAAAAATAACTGAAAGCGGATATCGACGGTGGTTTAGCAGGGACCAACCATGGGGGCGGTGACTATGGCCCGGCTCCGACCTTGGGCATTTGGGCCTGCGGTCGTAAGTGGCTCCGTAAATAGCCGCCGGTGCGGAGTGTCCCGAGGCTAATTAGTGACTGGACATATATTTAAAGAGAGTCAGTCTGGCGGGGAGAGGAGAGCACACGGGAAGAACTGTTGGCCTTTTCAGTGGTCTAATCGATGATTTTCAATGACACCATTTGCTCATCATTAGAATGCTGCTTAAGTACACAAAATAAGCGCAAACAATTTATTATTCCGCCTCCATTAATTGGGTCAATCAACTTGGAGGGATAGATCAATGTGTTGGTTGTGGGTTCCCTTATGAATAATGGTTTTCCTCTATTTTTTTTACTGATTTTTATGAATCTTTTATGTTTTCCGTCCATTTTTGGCTAAATTATGCTCTCCAGAAGACCTCAAGTATGCGGATATTTGGGTCCTTAAATTGGCATTTTTATATCATAATTTTTGGAAAAATCAAACTTAAGAATAACCTTTACTTGGCCAAAACAGCCTTGAAAACAGCGATTCGGAATATATATGGCATTTGGCTGTCGTTCCATTTTTGGCTAAATTATGCTCTCCAGAAGACCTCAAGTATGCGGATATTTTTGTTCTTAAATCGGCATTTTTATATCCAAAGTTTTTTGGCAAATCATAATGCAAAATAGCCATAACTTGGCCAAAACAGCCTTAATTTCAAATCGGAAAGCTTTTCCATGTCAGGTTTTATTTGGTTAATTAATCTGCATATTTAGTTTGAAAATTAAGAACAATAAATTTTTAGCCAATTTTTGACAATTTTAATGATGTAACCCCTTATCATTTTTTCAAAAATTGGCCAAAATTTGTTTTCTTGGATTTTTCCATATTTTAATTCTAAATAATTAAGATTTTAACGGCGAATCGAACACTATAAGGCATTTGGCTGTCACTCCATTTTTGGCTAAATTATGCTCTCCAGAAGACCTCAAGTATGCGGATATTTGGGTCCTTAAATTGGCATTTTTATATCATAATTTTTGGAAAAATCAAACTTAAGAATAACCTTCACTTGGCCAAAACAGCTTTGAAAACAGCGAATCAGAATATATATGGCAT